>OZ024673.1:9255559-9267834 GCA_964016965.1 Diacarnus erythraeanus
AAAAGGGGTTTGCAGAAAACAATGAAGCTTACGCAGACGCTTTTCAGTCCGGCATGCAACGCATTGACGCGGCGCACGGCTTCAAAGACTTCCAAGACCGCGCTTTTGAAGTCGATGAGTTCGGCAACGCGAAGGTCGATATATCAGAGTTGGAAGAAGAGTACAGAGCGATCCTAACCTATTCTGGCGACATCCGTCAATGGAAACGCCCAGACTGGTCGCCGGATACCAACTGGATACTACCGCTCATCGAGGCGAAGCAGAAGAAAGCGAAAACATCGGTAGGTTCGGTTTCCCAACCGAACCCAGAACCTGAACCCGAAGATGATCTCAAGACGCTCCGGGAAAAGGTGAATCTGTACGCGGGATGCCTCATACTGCACTTTCCTTAAGCTCCTTTCGCGGTAGGTTCGCGAGTACTTTCTTCATGTTTGGATGGTAGTGTGCGATCTCCCAAACATTTTTTTCTGGGTCTGTTTCCTGTTGACTGCGTTCCGCTTCCTTCAACTGCTTTTTCTCTTCTGCGGCGAAAGCCGCTTCTTTGGCGTTCGTATCAAATCCGTACATCTCTATATTATTCCGCTTACAGACTGTATCGAAAGCGTTTGCAAGCGTTCTGATATCAATCGCTGTGAGTTCCTCAGCATCCAGAGCCAACTCGATTTTCGTCAGCAGTTTTCTGATGATTCCATCAGTTTTTTCTGATGATTGCACCATTTTTTCTGGTGATTGCACCATTTTTTCTGATGAGGTCATCATTTTTTCTGATGATTGCACCATTTTTTCTGGTGATTGCACCATTTTTTCTGATGATTGCACCATTTTTTCTGATGATTGCACCATTTTTTCTGATGATTGCACCATTTTTTCTGGTGATTGCACCATTTTTTCTGATGATTGCACCATTTTTTCTGATGAAGCCTTCTCTTTTTGGACGACTCTATTAATAGTGGATGTGCCGCACTTTAGTATCTTCGCGATCTCTGCACGCGTTTTGTTTTCCGCTATCAATCGCAGTATATTTTCGTTTCTGTCCATGCGTTCTTGTTTCGTCATAATACAACATTATAACATGCATATCGCCTATGTCATTCTGTTTTATCCAAAATTAGGGTGAGATATTAACCCCTTTACAAAAAAAAAAAAAGATAGGTATAATAAATATGAGTCATTGTACTCGCCTTCAAAATAAGACGTGGTCCGTTCTCAGCCTCGTCTTATTCTCTTTCACAGGCGGACGACTCGGTGCGGATGACACCATTGGCGAGGTGCTGAAACCCGCCAGACTTCTTTCTGCTGACAACTGACCAGCCACAATTGGCGAGTCCGGGATCAATGCCGAGACACCGAACAGCGTTTGTTTTGTATTTCATTTTCATTACACCCATTGTTTGATCTTCCTGATCTCTTGCCACTCTTCTTCGGTGAATCGGCGCGCCGCACACCAACGCCCACGAGAACCCGGACAACTGACCAGCCCACACGACAGACACGCACCTTTGTGTTTGCGTTCTGCTCGAGGAGACATCACCTGTATCGCTACGGGGGGACGTTCTTGATCTTGTTTCTTGTCGGTTTCCATTTTTACTTATCACCCACTAATCAACTTATCACCTGCTAATCAATTAGTGTCAAAATTGACAAAACGTTATAAGTAAGTAATTATAGTACTTTGTCAATTTTGACACTCTCAGAACATTAGAACCGATAAAACGTGAGAACCCTTGCGACCGTACTGCGCGAAACACCCACAGCGTCGACAATATCTTCGTATGTCTCACCGGCATCGGCACGTCTGAGAATCTCCGCGTCGCGATAGGCTTTCTCCTGCTTGCGTTGTGGTTCTGTGTCGCGATAGGCTTTCCTCTCGTTGTCCCCTTTGGCGATCCGTTCTTTGACCGTTGCGTTGAGTGTTTCCCTGAAGGCGACCCAATCCGCAGTAAAGTGTTTCGCATCTTGTGGCGTGAACGGCGTTGGGGTGACAGGAATGTCGACCGGCTCCGCCGTCAAGTGGACAATGATTTTGTTCTCGTGAATGTTCGGTCGCAGTCGCATGTCGGACTGCATCAGTCTGGCGCGGCATTCTCGGTTATAGACGGCTTGGACCCGCTCATCGACATAAACACTCTTTTCAAAGCTCACACCGCCAACGGTCACCGTCCGTTTCTCTCGCTCGAAGGAAAGAGGTTTCTCCGGGTTGCGAAAGAGGTGTTTGCTATCTGCCTGTATTTCGTGGTGGTTGGGTTCGTAGTGGAACACAAAGACAATCTCAAAGTCTTGGTAGTCGTTGCGTCCCTCTGCATGATGGTGGTTGATGAGCATGGCGTTGTGTCCCGGTATGAAGTCGTCCATCTCCGTGACTGCCCACTGCTTGACGCTCTCGACTTCCTGAAAGGCTTTCGGTGCAACGACTAATGTTTTTAGCCCCGCGTCGATGCTCGGCAGTATGAAGCCTTCAACGATTTTCTGTGCGTGCTTTTTCAAGTGTAGAGTGTCACCGTCTTTCCCTATAAGGCTGTGCCGCGGTAGGTATGCACCCGAGGCGATCTGAAACACGAGATCGGTTTTCCACGCTGGCGGTGTGCCAGTATGCCGCGTGATGTTTACTAGCCCTAGCCCTAGCCCTAGCCCTAGCCCTAGCCCTAGCCCTAGCCCTAGCCCTAGCCCTAGCCCTAGCCCTAGCCCTAGCCCTAGCCCTAGCCCTAGCCCTAGCCCTAGCCCTAGCCCTAGCCCTAGCCCTAGCCCTAGCCCTAGCCCTAGCCCTAGCCCTAGCCCTAGCCCTAGCCCTAGCCCTAGCCCTAGCCCTAGCCCTAGCCCTAGCCCTAGCCCTAGCCCTAGCCCTAGCCCTAGCCCTAGCCCTAGCCCTAGCCCTAGCCCTAGCCCTAGCCCTAGCCCTAGCCCTAGCCCTAGCCCTAGCCCTAGCCCTAGCCCTAGCCCTAGCCCTAGCCCTAGCCCTAGCCCTAGCCCTAGCCCTAGCCCTAGCCCTAGCCCTAGCCCTAGCCCTAGCCCTAGCCCTAGCCCTAGCCCTAGCCCTAGCCCTAGCCCTAGCCCTAGCCCTAGCCCTAGCCCTAGCCCTAGCCCTAGCCCTAGCCCTAGCCCTAGCCCTAGCCCTAGCCCTAGCCCTAGCCCTAGCCCTAGCCCTAGCCCTAGCCCTAGCCCTAGCCCTAGCCCTAGCCCTAGCCCTAGCCCTAGCCCTAGCCCTAGCCCTAGCCCTAGCCCTAGCCCTAGCCCTAGCCCTAGCCCTAGCCCTAGCCCTAGCCCTAGCCCTAGCCCTAGCCCTAGCCCTAGCCCTAGCCCTAGCCCTAGCCCTAGCCCTAGCCCTAGCCCTAGCCCTAGCCCTAGCCCTAGCCCTAGCCCTAGCCCTAGCCCTAGCCCTAGCCCTAGCCCTAGCCCTAGCCCTAGCCCTAGCCCTAGCCCTAGCCCTAGCCCTAGCCCTAGCCCTAGCCCTAGCCCTAGCCCTAGCCCTAGCCCTAGCCCTAGCCCTAGCCCTAGCCCTAGCCCTAGCCCTAGCCCTAGCCCTAGCCCTAGCCCTAGCCCTAGCCCTAGCCCTAGCCCTAGCCCTAGCCCTAGCCCTAGCCCTAGCCCTAGCCCTAGCCCTAGCCCTAGCCCTAGCCCTAGCCCTAGCCCTAGCCCTAGCCCTAGCCCTAGCCCTAGCCCTAGCCCTAGCCCTAGCCCTAGCCCTAGCCCTAGCCCTAGCCCTAGCCCTAGCCCTAGCCCTAGCCCTAGCCCTAGCCCTAGCCCTAGCCCTAGCCCTAGCCCTAGCCCTAGCCCTAGCCCTAGCCCTAGCCCTAGCCCTAGCCCTAGCCCTAGCCCTAGCCCTAGCCCTAGCCCTAGCCCTAGCCCTAGCCCTAGCCCTAGCCCTAGCCCTAGCCCTAGCCCCTAGCCCTAGCCCCCCGACCACCCAGCAACAAGTCATCTACCTGCACTGCATTCACATCGTTCCCAGCACTCCCAAACAAGAATCTATTCTCCACAGCACAACACAAACTGCAAGCTTAACTTAGAAATAGGATACTTTCACTAAACTCCCTTCTGCACGTGCCCAATAGACTTTCCACCATCTGATCCTCACACCATATCACACCCCAACTCTGATCCTCACACCTTTCCTTTCATCTTTTTTGCACTATTTTAATTTACTCTCAGCACTTTAGTTTATATACTCACTGCACACACAATTCATACATAACTCCCGAAGAAGCCTAGGCAATTAGGTGAAATATTGAGTTATTTAAAATAAAGCTTTAATACTAAAGTGCTACTAAGTTATAGATAGTGCAACAGTAATAATATGTCTAACTACTCTACCCTTCGATCCGGCAAGATCTTCCCGGTGGAACCCCTCCCCCAGAAAGTTCCAAGGACCAGATCCCGCCACATCCCCCTAACTTATGCCGCAGCAGCTGTGGCAGCAGCACAAGGCGTTGGCAGCACCCTTGGCAGGCCCAGCCCTGCCCCAGCCCCAGCTCTAGCCGAAGAGACGGGTGTCCAAGCTGTATCCGGTTCCGGATCCGCCACCACCTCTTCCTCCAAGGTACCTAACAGTACATCTAACTTAACCCTACAACATTACCCAACATTTAACCCTTACCCAAAACCCTACAATACACACGAAATTACAAATCAAGACCACACCTACACCAACACACCCATCAGCACAGTTACACCAGACTTAAACCCACCACCACCAGCCACCACCTCCACCCCCACCTCTAACAACCCCCCACCTAGCCCACACCAAAGCCTCTCTTCCATCCCCACCAACCCAAGCTCTCCATGCAGCCCACACCACAGCACCTCCACAAACTCAAACACACCCTCACACAACGCTAGCCTCACTCCCAGCCCAACCTCTAGCCCAACTGACACTTCCAGCTCAACCTACACCCCTAGCCTAACCCCCAGCCAAACCTCTAGCCCAACTGACACTTCCAGCTCAACCTACACCCCCAGCCTAACCCACACATCTAGCCCAATGCACACACCCAGCCCAAACCACACATCCAGCTCAAACAATACACCCAGCCCAACTCACTGCACAGGAGCAACCCACACCCCCAGCCAAACCCACACATCCAGTCCAAATCACACACCCAGCCCAACCCACGAATCTAGCCCAACCCACACATCCAGCACACCTAGCCCAAACCACAGCGTAGTAGCAACCCACACCCACAACTCAACCCACACCTCCAGCCCAACCCACACACTCAGCCCAACCCATACTCCAAGCTCCACTCACACCCCGCTCATGCCTAATAGCACCGAGAACCCCATCTCCAACCCACCTCCAGCATCTGCAAGCACCAACACAACCCCCACCAACACAAGCCAAACACACAGAAACCCCACCATCACCAGCCCAATATCCATCAACTGCAACTCAACCCTACCTAACTCCCTCCTCGCACTCAGACAACTCTATAAAAGAACCACCTCTGCACTAAATAGAGCCACAGCACACCTACAATTCATAAGCACATGCATAACTAAAAACTACACCCCCAAAGGCCTCAGAATTAAAACATCATGCCAAGCTTTCAGACAAGAACACACAAACATTCACATCAACTTTACAGACATAATTAAAAAAACAGAAAAACAACTCCTACAACAATTGCAACAACACTACACCACGCTCAGCACAGATCTTGCACAACAACAAAAGCTAATACAGACGCACATGGACCACACCCTCAATCACCCTGACACAGACCCACACCTCAAAGCACAACACATAACAAACATGCATAAAATGGCACTTAATGTAGACAAGAAAAACAACACACATCTGGAAAAGATAAACAAAAAACTCACAACGCTTAGCACCAACCCTACAAACAACAACACCCAACACAAAACCACACCCTACACACAAGGATTACCTGCAACCTTCCCCCACAGACCCCCCTTAGGACACAGTATCCACATACCCCACCACTTCACTCCTACCTACCCTCATCAGCCACACTCAACCCTACACCCACCCAGAAGGAGGGCACTACTTCCCACTCCCTCTCATAGAACTCACACACCCACCTCAAATAGCCAGCGACCCCACTACCCCACCCACTCCAACCCACAACACTCAACCCTACACCCAACCAGAAGGAGGGGACTACTTCCCACTCTCTCCCATAGAACTCACACACCCACCTCAAATAGTCAGCGACCCTACCCCACCCACCCCAACCCACCACACTCAACCCTACACCTAGCTCGTAGGAAGACACTGCTTCCTACTCCCCCCCAGATGACCCACAACCCCACCACAAGACACACATTCAACACACACCCCAGAAGTCAAGCACCCCACCACCCTCGTCCAACAACCTCAACCCACCCAAACTTCACCAGGCCAGCACCACACCCCCATAAAACCCACCTCCCAGAGCACCATGCACCTCTCCCACACCGAAGAAACACCCTCACCCACAAAAACCAAACACCTCACCCGCACAACAAAAACTCCCAACAGCCCACCGCAAAACATCTAAACCACACCCACCAAAGAAACCCACCACCACCTCTTACCAACAACCAACAACCACAGCCTCAACACAGCACACCACACTACCCCCAACAGACACATAGCCTCACCACCCACCATAACTTTGCACACATCCCCCCACAGTACCCCCAACTTGGCTCCACCCACCAAAGTCACAACTTTCCACGCCCACTCTTTCCTACAACACAACTCTCACCCCACCCCACCACCCCAAATGTCCCACCACCACCCCTCTTCCAATCACAACACCCACAACCCAGCAACACCCAACCACAAAATCCCCTGTGCCTCCCCCTCTCAACAACACAATCCACATCACACTTCACTACCCCAAACAACCCTCCGCACCCTCCATTCCCACAACACACACAAGTCACACATGCCCCTCAATACACCCCACCACACCTCTCTCAACACCTACAGATGCAGCACACACCCTACTTTCAAGGGTACTCCCTCCCCCAATACACAAACCTACTCCCTGCCACGACACACCCTTTACACTATTAGGGCAGGCACACATCGGAGCAGCCCACCAAAACCCCACACAACCACACAGACACCCTCCCACACACACCAACAATCACCACCCCTCCCATGCACAACCCCGCAGACACCCTCCCCACAGTCACTGGTCCACACACAGACGCCCCCACAAACACCCATACAGACACCGATACAGACACTCTCACAGACACACTCACAACAGACATCCGCACAATGCCCAGAACAGACACTTCCACCGCCACTTCCACCGATCCAGACACCTAAGATTACACCAACAACACTTACAAAATAAAAACTACATCGTCAATCTCTCTAGCAAAACCCTCACTCCTTCCCAGAACATGCTACTGCAGAAAGGCCTGAACTATGCACACTCCCACCCCCACACACCTAATTACAACAAAACCCTACAAAGACTCACTCGACACTACAGACTCAGACACTACTTTAGAGACGAACCGGACAACACAGATCGCACCATCCCCCCTTTTAAACCATCCAGCACATGGAACCCTCCTCCTGCATCCACAGAAACCGAGCAATACCTCAAATCACTTCCCGTCAGACTAGCAAACATCCCCCAACAACCCTACCGCCCCAACCTGAGAAGATCAGAACTAGCTGCCCTACGTGAACTTGCATCCGACACATCCCTCGTAATTAAGAAAGCAGATAAAGGCTCGTGCATAGTAATAGAAGACAGACGGACTTACATACAAGACGGACTAGACCACCTCTCCGACACCACAATATACAAACAGATCCCCTCTGACCCCACGCACCAACTAGCACTAGCAATCAACAAGTACATCAGCACCATACACAATAAAGGATACATATCTCACCACATGCACCAATACCTCACACTCCCCAACCCCACTAGAGTTAGAACCCAACAGCTATACTTCCTAAAAAAACTACACAAGAACGCACACGCAGTAAGACCCATAGTTAGCGGATCCTCAGGCCCCACTGAAAAGCTCTCCAGTTTTATAGATTTTTTCATCCAACCTCTCATTCCCCTAACCAATAGCTACATCAAAGATTCTAAATCTCTCATCACTCTCTTAGATAGTACGACCTTCCCCCCAAACATCACCCTAACAACGATAGACGTAACGGCACTGTACCTCAACATCCCACACGACGAAGGCATACAAGCGACTCTCACACACCTACATGAACTGAACCCTAATGCAGACGACATCCCCTTTCCACCCACAGTGACAAGAGAACTCCTACAAATCATACTACAACATAACTACTTTGAATTTGACTCCAACATCTACAAACAAGTACAAGGAACTGCCATGGGAACGAAAATGGCCCCCTCCTACGCCAACCTTTTCATGGACCGACTCGAGACAAACTTTTTACAAGACGAACCAATTCAACCTCTACTTTGGAAACGCTACATCGACGACATACTGTGCATTTGGCAAGACACCCCTGACTCACTCAACGCCCTCCTGACAAGACTGAATGACGCACACCCCACCATCAAATTCACATCCCACACCTCCACACAAGAAATCACCTTCCTAGACCTAGAACTTTACAAAGGACCGACATTCACGATGACAGGCAAACTAGACATACGACCACACTACAAAGACACCAACTCCTTCCAATACCTTCACCACAACTCTTCCCACCCACGATCAACGCACCGAGCAATAGTTAAAGGAGAACTCACAAGAGCACTTAGAGCAAGCACAGACACCCACACCTACCACGCCAGCACAACACTCCTCTCCACCCAATTCCGACATCGCAAATACCCCCGAGCACTAGTTAGAGAAGTCCTGCACGAAGTCCCCTTCCACCACCGAGTACATACACTACAAGAACCACCACCACCCTCTGCACAACAACCGCCCCCCTTCATCACTCTCTTTGCACCCACCATCTCCAAGTCTTCCCTCAAGTCGGCCCTGGACCCTCAAGACCCCACCATCCCCACACCCAGAATCACCTACACCCGCAATAAAACCACGGCACACCACCTAGTTAGAGCCCGCCTACCTGCAACACCCACCCCCCCGATATCCGAAGAACCCATCACTCTCAAGCACCTACCCTCCTTCAAGAGCCACTCTGCACCCTGCAACACCCCCCTATGCAAATGCTGTCCTCACATGTCCCGCAAACCCCGAATCTTCTCCTCCCACACCGGTCACTCCTTCCCTACCCCCCAAAACACCAATTGCAACACCCCCAATGTAATATACCTCATAGAATGTAAGAGATGCACTACCCGAAACCAGTACGTAGGACAAACCGCACGACCCCTCAAACACCGCCTCTCCGGACACAGAGCCGCCCTCACACTAGGCACCAGGCAACCCTTCCTCTATAAACATTTCAAGAAACCCCAGCACTCCTTCCACAACGACGCACTCATCACCATCCTAGCCCAACCCCCCAACAACCAACTCCTCCAAGAAGAAGCCCGTTTTATCCACCACCTCTGCACCAAATTCCCCCATGGACTCAACAGCAAGTTTGACCAAGCACAACTCCCACCAAACCTCCGCCCCCCATCCTACCCAGTCACCGGAACCACACCCAACTCAACACCGTCATCCTCATTATCCCCCCAAATTCCTCCTTCAAACACTTCAGTCACTAACCAGCCCCACCCTTCAACCACACCCTCTACCCAAACCCAAGAAGCCCGCACCCACGCATTAACTCAAAGAAGAACCCTCACTCACCATCACTCCAAGCCAACACCCTCAGCACTCCCAACACTCGCACGAAGAACCCACCACCCAGAGAAGACCACCCAACCCACCCCTCTTCACTCTCCCGCATGCCACCTACCCTAACAGAAGACCACCCAAGAACCCCCAATTCAACCACACCCTGAACACAATCACCACTTTAAAGAACATTTCACCTACCCACTGTCAGTATTGTCTCTCCATATACCCATCCTCTCACTCACCTACTTCCCTAATTTTTAATTCTCTCCCACTTACCTATCCACTCACCCTCTCACCCACTCACTCTTCATCCAAGCACAATTCCTTTGAGGATCACCAAGAAACCTATTCTCTAACTCCCCGTCTGCCCTTCCAAACCCTTAAACCCTGCCGTCTCAACTATCCCTGCCCCAACATTAAACTCGTCTGCTACCACCAATACTATTCCTGAAAATCCACCTCTACTCTCCTGACCACCCAGCAAGAACCAAACAACCTGCACTTCACCTACATCACCCAACCAAGCACCCCCCAGCAAGAATCTCCCGACCACTAAACAAGAACCCAACAAACCGCACTTCACTCACATCCAAGCAAGCACCCACCCAGCAAGAACCCAACAAACTGCACTCTATATTAAATCATCCTTCACCCATGCAAGCACTCCCAAGCAAGAACCCCCCCCGACCACCCAGCAACAAGTCATCTACCTGCACTGCATTCACATCGTTCCCAGCACTCCCAAACAAGAATCTATTCTCCACAGCACAACACAAACTGCAAGCTTAACTTAGAAATAGGATACTTTCACTAAACTCCCTTCTGCACGTGCCCAATAGACTTTCCACCATCTGATCCTCACACCATATCACACCCCAACTCTGATCCTCACACCTTTCCTTTCATCTTTTTTGCACTATTTTAATTTACTCTCAGCACTTTAGTTTATATACTCACTGCACACACAATTCATACATAACTCCCGAAGAAGCCTAGGCAATTAGGTGAAATATTGAGTTATTTAAAATAAAGCTTTAATACTAAAGTGCTACTAAGTTATAGATAGTGCAACAGTAATAATATGTCTAACTACTCTACCCTTCGATCCGGCAAGATCTTCCCGGTGGAACCCCTCCCCCAGAAAGTTCCAAGGACCAGATCCCGCCACATCCCCCTAACTTATGCCGCAGCAGCTGTGGCAGCAGCACAAGGCGTTGGCAGCACCCTTGGCAGGCCCAGCCCTGCCCCAGCCCCAGCTCTAGCCGAAGAGACGGGTGTCCAAGCTGTATCCGGTTCCGGATCCGCCACCACCTCTTCCTCCAAGGTACCTAACAGTACATCTAACTTAACCCTACAACATTACCCAACATTTAACCCTTACCCAAAACCCTACAATACACACGAAATTACAAATCAAGACCACACCTACACCAACACACCCATCAGCACAGTTACACCAGACTTAAACCCACCACCACCAGCCACCACCTCCACCCCCACCTCTAACAACCCCCCACCTAGCCCACACCAAAGCCTCTCTTCCATCCCCACCAACCCAAGCTCTCCATGCAGCCCACACCACAGCACCTCCACAAACTCAAACACACCCTCACACAACGCTAGCCTCACTCCCAGCCCAACCTCTAGCCCAACTGACACTTCCAGCTCAACCTACACCCCTAGCCTAACCCCCAGCCAAACCTCTAGCCCAACTGACACTTCCAGCTCAACCTACACCCCCAGCCTAACCCACACATCTAGCCCAATGCACACACCCAGCCCAAACCACACATCCAGCTCAAACAATACACCCAGCCCAACTCACTGCACAGGAGCAACCCACACCCCCAGCCAAACCCACACATCCAGTCCAAATCACACACCCAGCCCAACCCACGAATCTAGCCCAACCCACACATCCAGCACACCTAGCCCAAACCACAGCGTAGTAGCAACCCACACCCACAACTCAACCCACACCTCCAGCCCAACCCACACACTCAGCCCAACCCATACTCCAAGCTCCACTCACACCCCGCTCATGCCTAATAGCACCGAGAACCCCATCTCCAACCCACCTCCAGCATCTGCAAGCACCAACACAACCCCCACCAACACAAGCCAAACACACAGAAACCCCACCATCACCAGCCCAATATCCATCAACTGCAACTCAACCCTACCTAACTCCCTCCTCGCACTCAGACAACTCTATAAAAGAACCACCTCTGCACTAAATAGAGCCACAGCACACCTACAATTCATAAGCACATGCATAACTAAAAACTACACCCCCAAAGGCCTCAGAATTAAAACATCATGCCAAGCTTTCAGACAAGAACACACAAACATTCACATCAACTTTACAGACATAATTAAAAAAACAGAAAAACAACTCCTACAACAATTGCAACAACACTACACCACGCTCAGCACAGATCTTGCACAACAACAAAAGCTAATACAGACGCACATGGACCACACCCTCAATCACCCTGACACAGACCCACACCTCAAAGCACAACACATAACAAACATGCATAAAATGG
>OZ024674.1:0-262779 GCA_964016965.1 Diacarnus erythraeanus
CTAGCCCTAGCCCTAGCCCTAGCCCTAGCCCTAGCCCTAGCCCTAGCCCTAGCCCTAGCCCTAGCCCTAGCCCTAGCCCTAGCCCTAGCCCTAGCCCTAGCCCTAGCCCTAGCCCTAGCCCTAGCCCTAGCCCTAGCCCTAGCCCTAGCCCTAGCCCTAGCCCTAGCCCTAGCCCTAGCCCTAGCCCTAGCCCTAGCCCTAGCCCTAGCCCTAGCCCTAGCCCTAGCCCTAGCCCTAGCCCTAGCCCTAGCCCTAGCCCTAGCCCTAGCCCTAGCCCTAGCCCTAGCCCTAGCCCTAGCCCTAGCCCTAGCCCTAGCCCTAGCCCTAGCCCTAGCCCTAGCCCTAGCCCTAGCCCTAGCCCTAGCCCTAGCCCTAGCCCTAGCCCTAGCCCTAGCCCTAGCCCTAGCCCTAGCCCTAGCCCTAGCCCTAGCCCTAGCCCTAGCCCTAGCCCTAGCCCTAGCCCTAGCCCTAGCCCTAGCCCTAGCCCTAGCCCTAGCCCTAGCCCTAGCCCTAGCCCTAGCCCTAGCCCTAGCCCTAGCCCTAGCCCTAGCCCTAGCCCTAGCCCTAGCCCTAGCCCTAGCCCTAGCCCTAGCCCTAGCCCTAGCCCTAGCCCTAGCCCTAGCCCTAGCCCTAGCCCTAGCCCTAGCCCTAGCCCTAGCCCTAGCCCTAGCCCTAGCCCTAGCCCTAGCCCTAGCCCTAAGCCTACGCGTATGCAACCACGCATGCACGTAGGCTAACGGGCTCACGTTCATGTCATCTGAGCATGCACGTGAGCCAGCTGACGTCATTTCAGCTGACGACTAAAAAAGAAATATCAGAAGAGTGGACTGGATAATTGGAAGCCACCAAACTGACCAATAGAAACACCCGTAGCAATAGCTATTTAAGTCAACCACGCACTAGCACACCATACTCTTGATAAAGGCTAAATTAAAAAAGCCGAAACGTCGAGTTATTTACTATTACTATTATTGCTATCAACTTCTAATCACTTGCCAGCCCGCTCATCAGCTATGCCTCCCAAGAGGACCGCTAACAGACAGCAGAAGAAGATGCCCTACGCAACAGACGCTCTGGAGAGCTCTGTTCCCAGAGGCGTGGGATCGACAACGGAGAACCCTCGGTTCCCTACATTCAGACCAGCCATAGATTTACTCCTAGCCCTAGCCCTAGCCCTAGCCCTAGCCCTAGCCCTAGCCCTAGCCCTAGCCCTAGCCCTAGCCCTAGCCCTAGCCCTAGCCCTAGCCCTAGCCCTAGCCCTAGCCCTAGCCCTAGCCCTAGCCCTAGCCCTAGCCCTAGCCCTAGCCCTAGCCCTAGCCCTAGCCCTAGCCCTAGCCCTAGCCCTAGCCCTAGCCCTAGCCCTAGCCCTAGCCCTAGCCCTAGCCCTAGCCCTAGCCCTAGCCCTAGCCCTAGCCCTAGCCCTAGCCCTAGCCCTAGCCCTAGCCCTAGCCCTAGCCCTAGCCCTAGCCCTAGCCCTAGCCCTAGCCCTAGCCCTAGCCCTAGCCCTAGCCCTAGCCCTAGCCCTAGCCCTAGCCCTAGCCCTAGCCCTAGCCCTAGCCCTAGCCCTAGCCCTAGCCCTAGCCCTAGCCCTAGCCCTAGCCCTAGCCCTAGCCCTAGCCCTAGCCCTAGCCCTAGCCCTAGCCCTAGCCCTAGCCCTAGCCCTAGCCCTAGCCCTAGCCCTAGCCCTAGCCCTAGCCCTAGCCCTAGCCCTAGCCCTAGCCCTAGCCCTAGCCCTAGCCCTAGCCCTAGCCCTAGCCCTAGCCCTAGCCCTAGCCCTAGCCCTAGCCCTAGCCCTAGCCCTAGCCCTAGCCCTAGCCCTAGCCCTAGCCCTAGCCCTAGCCCTAGCCCTCAGTCGGTTCCATTATATACACTGTGAGCCTTGTAGAGATGATAGCAGAGTAATGGCTTTCTTCATAAGTAATGGTAGATCTCACTTTTAAACTCTTTCTGTCTAGCTCTCTCTCATGTGCATATTAGCCTTAATAGCGGCACCCCAGCCTGGCATATGCACTTCTGTTCTGTTCTTAGTTCTATGAGATCGTCCAGGCAACCTAGCTCTGGAATCCATTGCACTAGGCGTGGGATCCGCTTAGATAGAGCCTATTAGAACCTTAGAGCCTCGCCCCTAAAACCCTACCCCTAGCCACTAGCCCATAATGAGTGTGATCTCGAGATCGATGAGTCCGCCGACATAGAGTCTAACTGCAGATAGAGAGGGAAGCTTATCTCTGTCATAGCTATGGGGGGAGTGGCCAGCTAGTATAAGAACTGAATTCTAGCTCCAATGCCTCTGGGTTCTCGGTAGCTCAGTGGTAAGAGCGTCTGCCCGGTTTGCAGGAGACCTAGGTTCAAATCCTGGCTGAGAACTGAGTTTTTTCTTCTCTCTCTGGAGAAAGAGCTCAGTCGGTTCCATTATATACACTGTGAGCCTTGTAGAGATGATAGCAGAGTAATGGCTTTCTTCATAAGTAATGGTAGATCTCACTTTTAAACTCTTTCTGTCTAGCTCTCTCTCATGTGCATATTAGCCTTAATAGCGGCACCCCAGCCTGGCATATGCACTTCTGTTCTGTTCTTAGTTCTATGAGATCGTCCAGGCAACCTAGCTCTGGAATCCATTGCACTAGGCGTGGGATCCGCTTAGATAGAGCCTATTAGAACCTTAGAGCCTCGCCCCTAAAACCCTACCCCTAGCCACTAGCCCTAGCCCTAGCCCTAGCCCTAGCCCTAGCCCTAGCCCTAGCCCTAGCCCTAGCCCTAGCCCTAGCCCTAGCCCTAGCCCTAGCCCTAGCCCTAGCCCTAGCCCTAGCCCATACCACGAAAAAACCACGGAATGGGGTTTTTGCCTGAGCATATTAGACGACATTTCCAGCGTTTTGGCAAAAAAAATTTTGTACAGGGTGGGGTAACCCTAGGGTTAACCCCAAAATAAGTGGCCTTCAAATGACTCTAAATTGGACAAAACATACTCTCCAATCAAAAATAAAAATGTCACAAAATGTCCCAAAATATATTTTTCATGGTTTTTCAACCCCATTTTTTTTTGCGTCCCAAAAATGTCCCGATTTTAGGGTCAGTAGATGGGGGGTTTGCGTAAGCCAATTTCACGACATTTCTATCATTATGGCAGACTTTTTTCATAGAGTGGGGCAATATATTTTTCATGGTTTTTCAACCCCATTTTTTTTTGCGTCCCAAAAATGTCCCGATTTTTGGGTCAGTAGATGGGGGTTTTGTGTAAGCCAATTTCACGACATTTCTATCATTACGGCAGACTTTTTTCATGGTTTTTCAACCCCATTTTTTTGCGTCCCAAAAATGTCCCGATTTTAGGGTCAGTAGATGGGGGTTTTGCAATTTCACGACATTTCTATCATTATGGCAGACTTTTTTCATGGTTTTTTAACCCCATTTTTTGTGCGTCCCAAAAATGTCCCGATTTTAGGGTCAGTAGATGGGGGTTTTGCGTAAGCCAATTTCACGACATTTCTATCATTATGGCAGACTTTTTTCATAGAGTGGGGCAATATATTTTTCATGGTTTTTCAACCCCATTTTTTGCGTCCCAACAATGTCCCGATTTTAGGGTCAGTAGATGGGGGTTTTGCGTAAGCCAATTACACGACATTTCTATCATTATAACAGACTTTTTTCATAGAGTGGGGACAATATATTTTTCATGGTTTTTCAACCCCATTTGTTTGCGTCCCAAAAATGTCCCGATTTTATGGTCAGTAGATGGGGGTTTTGCGTAAGCCAATTACACGACATTTCTATCATTATAACAGACTTTTTTCATAGAGTGGGGACAATATATTTTTCATGGTTTTTCAACCCCATTTTTTGCGTCCCAAAAATGTCCCGATTTTAGGGTCAGGGGATGGGTGTTTTGCGTAAGCAAATTACACGACATTTCTATCATTATGGCAGAATTTTTTCATAGAGTTGAGCAATATATTTTTCAACCCCATTTTATTGCGTCCCAAAAATGTCCCAATTTTAGGGTCAGTTTTGCATAAGTCAATTACACGACATTTATATCATTATGGCAGAATTTTTTCATAGAGTGAGGACAATTTATTTTTCATGGTTTTTCAACCCCATATTTTATTGTTTCAAAAATGTCCCAATTTTAGGGTAGGTTTGCTTAAGCAAATTTGATGACATTATGGCAGAATATTTTTTTATAGTATCTTTAGAGTAACTTTCAATAAATTATGGCTCAAATGAAACACCTTAAATGAAAATAAAAAGTAAATTTTCATGGTTCTGCTGCCCCATTTTTTATTGTCCAAAAATGTTCTATTTTTAGGGTCAGGTTTTTAATAATCAAACTAGAGTCATTACTGCAAAATAATATTATTCTATATAGTGAATCACTTAAAAATGGCTCAAATGACTCAATACTTACACTCTAAGTGAAAAATAAAAGGTCCAAAATAAATTTTTCATGGTTTTGCTTCCACATTTTTAAATTCTGTGTCCCAATTTTAGGGTGGTAGATAATATTTTTTCGTATGCAAACTAGAGGACATTTCATTCATTTCTTTCAATAAAATAACCTCATTTTAGAGTAACACCCCCAAAAAATTTCTCAAAATGAGCTCTCTAAGTGAAAATGAAAATCTTCTTATGGTTCTGGTGCAATTGGGTCCCAAAAATGTCTCAGATTTTTTTTCAGCAAATTTAACATCATTTGGTAGTCAATTTAAGGAAATCCATGTGTAGAGTTGTGGAAAGAAGAGAATTATGAATGTATACTTTTGAGACATTCATTGTTGCAGAACATCAGCTAATATTTTCATCAACCACACATATATAATAAAAATTATTGAAAGTTAAAGCAGGGCTGGCTGCAAACTCTCTTGTCTCTAATCCTAATTATCTAAAGTCAAAAAAACTATCTTGAGTTTAGTATTTTTTGCATCTTCAAAGAATTATTTTAATGATAGAAAAATGCTTCAAATATTTAAAATTCAATACTAACTAAACCCCCCCTTTATCAAAGCAGGTAGGTCTATTGCCAGAATTAAATACAAAGATCATTTAAAGTACATCTAAAAATACTGTACAAGGTTACCTGAATCTTTGGCTGCACAGCAAAATAAGTCCTATGAGGGGTCAAAGGTCGATAATATCTAGCGCACGCAAGTCATGGTGTTCAGAGGTCAAAGTTCACGGGGACGAGCAGCGCACGCCACATGAAATTACTTAGTTCACCGCTCTTCAAGCCTATTGTACTTTGACTTTTGATTCCTTCTAGTCAATGGTGGAGTTTCGGCTAGTTACCCGAGTCTTTGGCTGCACAGCAAAATAAGTCCTATGAGGGTCAAAAGTCGAGGAGATCTAGTAAGTAGCGCACGCAGTTCATAGTTTTCCGAGGTCAAAGTTCACGGTGACGAGCAGCTCATGCTACATGAAATCACTTAGTTTAACGCTCTTCAAGCCTATTGTACTTTGACTTTTGATTCCTTCTAGTCAATGGTGGAGTTTCGGCTAGTTACCCGAGTCTTTGGCTGCACAGCAAAATAAGTCCTATGAGGGTCAAAGGTCGAGGATATCTAGTAAGTAGCCCACGCTGTTCATAGTTTTCCGAGGTCAAAGTTCACGGTGACGAGCAGCTCATGCTACATGAAATCACTTAGTTTAACGCTCTTCAAGCCTATTGTACTTTGACCTTTGATTCCTTCTAGTCAATGGTGTAGTTTTAGCTAAGTCAGACCTCTCAACTTTCAAAATCGTTTAGAGTGGGATTTAGGCTTAAGATTAGCCCCTCTTGGCGTGAGATGTGTTGGTTGTTTCACTAAACTTTATATTGTTGTCAGTATTATATATTGTGAGGTTGTCCTTAACATTTGAAATAAAGTCAAACTCCTCTGTCCATGCTGCATTAAACTTGCTTTTGTAAGTTGTAAGGATTTCCTCTTAGAAGGACACTCTGAAGCACTGTCAGAGTCCAAATCGCTACAGTCAGCCATGATTGCTTGGAAGTTTGAACTAACTTCTGGCTTAGTAGCCAAGACCACTGGAGGATCCCTCTCTTAGCTATTAGTCTACACACAATACTATATAGCTAGCTAGGAAGGTCACTTCACTTGAACTTTAGCAGTTGCTAGCAATGGTGTAAAGTACAGATCACAAGCCATCCATGCATGAAGTAAAAGCTTTTATTTGAAGGTTGACAGGTCTGCTAAGTGGAGGGAGATCTGTGATCTGTGGATCCAACAAGGAATTGTGGGTGGAAAAAGAATGTGTTCAAATAAAATGCATAGGTCCTAAACATAATCTGCTGCTATATTAAGTTGCATTTCAATTCAGAATCAGGTACTGTATAATTTTATCTTCAGCAATATTAACAATAGCTAATTGCAGGCTTTCAGTTAATTGTGTACAATACTGTATCTAATTCTAGCCCTAGTTCTAGCCTATTGCACTATAATAAACATTACATTATACTTTAGGTCTGGGGCTAGGCACTGGCTAATGTATCATCATTGATACAATCTTCAGCAGCTAAATGTTACAAGAAGTCACTGTTTCTGCACATTAAGTTAATATATGCATAATGGCAGCAGCATTATTTTTTGACACACCTCCTTGTGTATATGTTGATCAAATGATTCAGATGTCTGTATATAAATTAGATGGTGGTATTGGTCTAGTTTTTCATTACTAACTGTGCTGTCAAAGAATTCAACAGCCGCTAATCAAAATATTACATCATAATATTATATATAGTTGTGTGATTGAAATGAATTTAATATATGTAGTACACGTGTATAAACAATCTATAGTTTGGTCAAAGCTGGTGGCATGATCAGAGAATGTTGTATGTGTGTGTGAATGCTGTATAATGACATCATAAACGAATGCTGTATTGAAATCTTCACGAGTAAAAATAAAGTGAATGCTGCATTGAAATCTTTGTAATTTTAGTCTATAAAAGTCCTAAAATATCCAGATATGCATGAAAAGCCTGACACAAGTACATAAAAAATTTTTTGTAGAATCGGGACACAAAAGTGTCCTCGGGACAAAATTGATACGGAAAAAACACTAATGGGACTCAATTCCATGAATCGGGACGACTCATTTTGGGACACAATTGGGACACAGACTACGACTAGGGACACAATTTTCTGTTTTGGGACACAATTTCGACTGTTTGGGACACAATCTGGGACAGTTTTCATGGCCCTAGCCCTAGCCCTAGCCCTAGCCCTAGCCCTACTATGCACGTTATACACACAGTCATGCACATGCAAAGCTTGCCCGTTATAGCTAAAACCTTCCCATTGCATCTATAACTAGGCTAGGCCAATTGAACCCTTGGGAGTTGGGTGACAGTGCTCTCCTTATAAAAAATATTTCCTAGCCCACATAACCCGACCCTTCACTTGTTGTTGAGAGACAACTGGTGTCTGAACTCTACCTCTATGAGAGGTACTTCGTAGTGCTCCTCTGCCACCGAGTCTCAGTGGCTTAGTGGTAAGAGCACCTGCCCGGAATGCAGGAGGCCTTGGGTTCGATTCCCGGTTGAGACTTGGATGTTTTTTTCCCAGGTTTAATCTTGATGATATGACTGTTTAGGGTCGACAGCACTGTTCCAGCATGTATCTGGTGGATCCTCCTATAAGGCATTCTACTATGCACGTTATACACACAGTCATGCACATGCAAAGCTTGCCCGTTATAGCTAAAACCTTCCCATTGCATCTATAACTAGGCTAGGCCAATTGAACCCTTGGGAGTTGGGTGACAGTGCTCTCCTTATAAAAAATATTTCCTAGCCCACATAACCCGACCCTTCACTTGTTGTTGAGAGACAACTGGTGTCTGAACTCTACCTCTATGAGAGGTACTTCGTAGTGCTCCTCTGCCACCGAGTCTCAGTGGCTTAGTGGTAAGAGCACCTGCCCGGAATGCAGGAGGCCTTGGGTTCGATTCCCGGTTGAGACTTGGATGTTTTTTTCCCAGGTTTAATCTTGATGATATGACTGTTTAGGGTCGACAGCACTGTTCCAGCATGTATCTGGTGGATCCTCCTATAAGGCATTCTACTATGCACGTTATACACACAGTCATGCACATGCAAAGCTTGCCCGTTATAGCTAAAACCTTCCCATTGCATCTATAACTAGGCTAGGCCAATTGAACCCTTGGGAGTTGGGTGACAGTGCTCTCCTTATAAAAAATATTTCCTAGCCCACATAACCCGACCCTTCACTTGTTGTTGAGAGACAACTGGTGTCTGAACTCTACCTCTATGAGAGGTACTTCGTAGTGCTCCTCTGCCACCGAGTCTCAGTGGCTTAGTGGTAAGAGCACCTGCCCGGAATGCAGGAGGCCTTGGGTTCGATTCCCGGTTGAGACTTGGATGTTTTTTTCCCAGGTTTAATCTTGATGATATGACTGTTTAGGGTCGACAGCACTGTTCCAGCATGTATCTGGTGGATCCTCCTATAAGGCATTCTACTATGCACGTTATACACACAGTCATGCACATGCAAAGCTTGCCCGTTATAGCTAAAACCTTCCCATTGCATCTATAACTAGGCTAGGCCAATTGAACCCTTGGGAGTTGGGTGACAGTGCTCTCCTTATAAAAAATATTTCCTAGCCCACATAACCCGACCCTTCACTTGTTGTTGAGAGACAACTGGTGTCTGAACTCTACCTCTATGAGAGGTACTTCGTAGTGCTCCTCTGCCACCGAGTCTCAGTGGCTTAGTGGTAAGAGCACCTGCCCGGAATGCAGGAGGCCTTGGGTTCGATTCCCGGTTGAGACTTGGATGTTTTTTTCCCAGGTTTAATCTTGATGATATGACTGTTTAGGGTCGACAGCACTGTTCCAGCATGTATCTGGTGGATCCTCCTATAAGGCATTCTACTATGCACGTTATACACACAGTCATGCACATGCAAAGCTTGCCCGTTATAGCTAAAACCTTCCCATTGCATCTATAACTAGGCTAGGCCAATTGAACCCTTGGGAGTTGGGTGACAGTGCTCTCCTTATAAAAAATATTTCCTAGCCCACATAACCCGACCCTTCACTTGTTGTTGAGAGACAACTGGTGTCTGAACTCTACCTCTATGAGAGGTACTTCGTAGTGCTCCTCTGCCACCGAGTCTCAGTGGCTTAGTGGTAAGAGCACCTGCCCGGAATGCAGGAGGCCTTGGGTTCGATTCCCGGTTGAGACTTGGATGTTTTTTTCCCAGGTTTAATCTTGATGATATGACTGTTTAGGGTCGACAGCACTGTTCCAGCATGTATCTGGTGGATCCTCCTATAAGGCATTCTACTATGCACGTTATACACACAGTCATGCACATGCAAAGCTTGCCCGTTATAGCTAAAACCTTCCCATTGCATCTATAACTAGGC
Source organism: Diacarnus erythraeanus (assembly GCA_964016965.1). Lineage (NCBI taxonomy): Eukaryota > Metazoa > Porifera > Demospongiae > Poecilosclerida > Podospongiidae > Diacarnus > Diacarnus erythraeanus. Next base: position 9,389 of record OZ024674.1, read on the forward strand.
TAGGCCAATTGAACCCTTGGGAGTTGGGTGACAGTGCTCTCCTTATAAAAAATATTTCCTAGCCCACATAACCCGACCCTTCACTTGTTGTTGAGAGACAACTGGTGTCTGAACTCTACCTCTATGAGAGGTACTTCGTAGTGCTCCTCTGCCACCGAGTCTCAGTGGCTTAGTGGTAAGAGCACCTGCCCGGAATGCAGGAGGCCTTGGGTTCGATTCCCGGTTGAGACTTGGATGTTTTTTTCCCAGGTTTAATCTTGATGATATGACTGTTTAGGGTCGACAGCACTGTTCCAGCATGTATCTGGTGGATCCTCCTATAAGGCATTCTACTATGCACGTTATACACACAGTCATGCACATGCAAAGCTTGCCCGTTATAGCTAAAACCTTCCCATTGCATCTATAACTAGGCTAGGCCAATTGAACCCTTGGGAGTTGGGTGACAGTGCTCTCCTTATAAAAAATATTTCCTAGCCCTAGCCCTAGCCCTAGCCCTGGAGGATAAGATGTCTCAATGTCTCCAAATTCTACCGGAAAATTGTGCCATTAGCACATTACATCGTGAACTGTTGGAGAAAACCAAAGCTAATCTCCACAAGAGAAACCTAAAGAGAAACGATGACAAAGATAAGAAGTCAAAAAACTTGAGAGACAGATTGAACAATCCTAATTCTGCTAGGAGACAACCCAGAAGGAATGGTAACAATTCATCTAACAATAACAATGGTGTTCCTTTCCAGAACAGATATGCAACTGGGAGAGACAGACACAACAACCTAAGAGACAATGTAGGTAACGATCAACCTCAACGGAGGAGAAATAACAACAACCGTCGGAGGAGACCTCTGAACTCTCAAGCCCCTCCCACTAACTCTCAACTTCCTCCTGCCGGAGTTGTAGATGGATTCAGTGTTGTCCCTGAGCAATCTCAGAGGAGAAACAATAATCGTGGGAGGAGACCCAACAACTTTCAACCTCCTCCCACTCACTTTCAACCCCTCCCCCCCGCGGTTGTTCCAGAGAGATTTAATGCTGTCCCTAGACCATGGGCCCCATTTCCCCCGGAAGCAGAAGGCTCCAGGCAGCTTATGACCAGACAGAACAGACAGGGAACTGGAGTTGCACCAGTACCTTATCCAATCTGGCCTAACAATTTTTTCCTCCCTTACCCTCCACACACACCCCCACACTTTCTTCCACCTCAGGTTTTTCAACAGTCAATCAGGCATCCCTTACAGCCGATGTGAGTAGTAAAACTAATACTGACCCCTGTACCAATTCTCCTGAACTCAATGGAGATTTTAATCAGAATTTGAACACTCACTCTGACCCCAGCCCTGACCCCAACCACTGCTCCCACCCTAGCCCGGGCCCCGACCAGGGCCTTGATCCTAGACCCGACTCTGTCTTAGACCCCGATCCCAACCTTGGTCCCGGACCCGACCTTAGAACCCACCCCATTAATGGGAGGAAAAAGAAAAAACATAATAGGACTTTCCGAACTAAACTGGATTATAAGAGACTAAAGCAAAGGCGTAAGGATACAGTTAGAAATAATAGTCAACATGTCGTTAACCTCTCTAGGTATCAACTGACCGAGGAGGAAATGAGTATCTTGACCAAGGGTCTAAATTTCATTCCAACTCCTACAGATTCACCAGATTATGCCAAATCTCTGGCCAGATTTAAGAGGACTCACAGACTAAGATACTTCTTCCGTAACGTCACCTCCAGGGAGGAGGGTCGGCAGACTCACCCTTTCAGGTTGCCCTCTAGCTGGACTCCACCCACGGCATCGCCTGAGATAGAACTGTACCTGTCCAAGACATCCGAACTTATCAAGGTTCTGCCCACCCGTACTATCAGGAGCAATGTCTCGGTCTCAGAAAGGAGAGCAATCATCAACCTTAAGAAAAACAAGGACATAGTCATCAAGAATGCAGATAAGGGCTCCTCGGTGGTGGTGGAGAACAGGGAAGACTACATCGCCGAGGGCCTGAAACACCTCTCCGACCAGTCTATCTATCAGAACATCCCCACCGACCCCACTCAAGAATTGGCTAAAACCATCAATGGGTATGTTATTAAACTGAAAAACAAAGGATATATAGACAGACATACTAAAGACTTTCTCACATTACAATTGCCTGTTAGGACTCAGCTTCTTTACTTTTTAAAGAAGTTGCACAAGACTCCTCATGCTGTGAGACCAATTGTCAGTGGTTGCGGGAGTCCTACGGAGAAGTTATCGGCATTTATCGAACACTATCTCAAACCTTTGGTCCCTAAAACGGATTCTTACATCAGAGATTCCAAGTCACTTATATCGTTCCTGGAAACCCTGGTCCTGCCGAGCGATGTCTTTCTGGTGACGGTGGATGTCTCTGCTCTCTATCTGAATATACCTCACAAGGATGGCATTGCTGCCTCACTCCACCACTTGTATACCCTCAATCCACAGAAGGATGAAGTACCATTCCCTCCTAGAGTGGCAGAGGATATTTTGAGTTTCATTTTAAAACATAACTATTTTATATTTGCAGACAAACCTTTCAAGCAAGTCCAAGGCACGGCCATGGGCACGAAGATGGCTCCCCAGTATGCCAATCTCTTCATGGATGTTTTGGAGAGAGAATTCATGACGTCCCAGCCTCTCAAACCCATGGTCTGGAGGAGATATATTGATGACGTCTTCATGATCTGGCAGCATGGTGAAGATGAACTGGAGGATTATATGAACAAGTTGAACAACTTCAGGCCCACCATTAAGTTTACATATACAAAATCCACTTCTTCGGTGGAATTCTTGGACTGTCTCATTTACAAGGGCCCTAGGTTCCTACAGAGTGGAATCTTGGATTTAAAACCCTTCTTTAAGGGCACTAACACTTTCCAATACCTTCATTTTAAATCCTGCCATCCCGTTTCTATCTTTAGAGCCGTTGTTAAGGGTGAGACGGTCAGAGTTCTTAGAGCCTGCACCGACGAGAATACCTTCAGGAACATTAAGAACAAGTTGCTCCATCACTTTGTGGCCAGAGGATACCCTGGATCCCTCGTCAAGAAGGCCTTCTCTGAGGTGCCGTTCGAGGGCAGATCCGTTCTGCTCGAAGAGAGCGCCGCCCACTCTACACGGATCTGCGCATCCAACTCTGCGCAGAACAGCCCCACCCCTCCAGACAATAGAGGTGAAATAATATCTTTCATTGTAAAATACAATCCTAGAGTCTATAAGAGAGATCTGTACTCTGCCCTCCGGTCAGAACTGGACTTCCCTAGAGTCAGGCTGGTGTTCACAAAAAACAAAACTGTCTCTAATTATGTTGTCAGAGCAGGAGTTGGCTCTGAGGCTGGTGCTGTACCCCTGGCCTCTCCTACCCAACCATTCAGACTTGCTCTGTTCTCAATGGCCTCAAACTCTTCCCTCCCCTGCATGAAGCAGTTGTGTGGGTGTTGCAGTTTCATGTCTACCAAATGCAATATCATATCCACCTCAAATGGAAAACATTTTAAGCTACCTGCAGGCACTGACTGTTCGACATCAAATGTCGTCTATTGCATAGAATGTAAGCTCTGTGACAGCAGGAGTCAATATGTCGGACAAACTAGGAGGACTCTCAGAGCCAGGATGGGGGGACATAGAGCTGCCTTTTCGGCCAAGAAGAAGAACCTTCCTTTATATGATCACTTTAGAAGGAGAGGACACACTTTGGACAGTGCCATAGTGTCAGTACTTGAGGTCACTGATAGACTCCTGGAGAGAGAGAGTCATTGGATTCATGCATTGGATACCAGGCTGCCAAGAGGTCTTAACTCAATCTACCATAATTGAAAGAAGAATGGATAACTTCAACCTTCTGTCTGAACTTTATCATAATGTTTTTTGTTTGGGGTGTAACCCGCAGGGGTTTGCATCTGTTTTGTCTCTTTTTGCATTTGAACTCACCTGATTGGTGGAAAATTGACTCTTATCCTTTTAAGGTAGTTTTTCAGTTTGTTTTCGACTCTGTCATCATCCTCACGTGCCCACAGGTTATTTAAGAACCTGGACACAGTCATATTTTCAGTTGTTGTTTCCATTTTTTTGCACTGAAGAAGCCTGGCTTGTACAGGTGAAATATTTGCTGAAAAAAAGTTTGGAAATACTGAAAGTTGAGTTTCTTTAATAAATAAATATCACTCTAACCTTGGAAAGTCTCTCCCGATGGCCTCCAGAACTACTGGCCCTTACTATCTCAGGTCCAACTCTGAGAAGGAGACTTATGTGGATGTCTTAGGTTCTCCCAACTCCAACCTAGAAGAAGACAGAGAGACTGTCAGAGATGTTCACTTACCTCCAAGGCAGTCTTCTAGAGAGGATGAGTTTGTTGTTCCTTCATCTATTGCAGGTGCCACTGGCGTTGGGTGCACTCTCCCTCCCGATCTTTCCGACCGGGTCTCTAATTCTCTAGCCCTAGAACTGAATTCTAGCTCCAATGCCTCTGGGTTCTCGGTAGCTCAGTGGTAAGAGCGTCTGCCCGGTTTGCAGGAGAACTAGGTTCAAATCCTGGCTGAGAACTGAGTTTTTTTCTTCACTCTCTGGAGAAAGAGCTCAGTCGGTTCATTATTACACTGTGAGCCTTGTAGAGATGATATCAGAGTAATGGCTTTCTTCATAAGTAATTGTAGATCTCACTTTTAAATTCTTTCTGTCTAGCTCTCTCTCATGTGCATATTAGCCTTAATAGCGGCACCCCAGCCTGGCATATGCACTTCTGTTCTGTTCTTAGTTCTATGAGATCGTCCAGGCAACCTAGCTCTGGAATCCATTGCACTAGGCGTGGGATCCGCTTAGATAGAGCCTATTAGAACCTTAGAGCCTCGCCCCTAAAACCCTACCCCTAGCCACTAGCCCTAGCCCTAGCCCTAGCCCTAGGCCACACCCCTAGCTCTAGCCCAACCCTAGCCATAACCCTAGCCCTAGCCCTAGCCCACCCAGGCAACCATAGCTTGGAATCTATTACACAGAGGTGTGGGATCGACCATAAGTAGAGCCTACACCACCTAGGCCACACCCCTAGCTCTAGCCCAACCCTAGCCATAACCCTAGCCCTAGCCCTAGCCCAGAGAAGACCACCCAACCCACCACCGGCCCACCCTCCCGTATGCAACCTACCCAAACAGAAGACCACCCAAGAGCACCTAACCCAATCACACCCTGAACTTAATTACCACTTCAAAGAACATTTCACCTACCTGCACACCCACCCACTGCTAGTATTTTCTCTCCATATACCCATCCTCTTATTCACCTTCTTTCCTAATTTTTAATTCCCTCCCACTTACCTATCCTCTCATCTACTCACCCTTTCACTCACCCACCCCTTCACTCACTCCTCATTCAAGCACAATCCCTGAGGATTGCCAAGAAACCTATTCTCTAACTCTCCGTCTGCCCATTCTTAATTCTTCAACCCTGCCGTCCCAATCATCCCTGTCACAACATTAAACTCGTCCGCTACCACCAATATTCCTGAAAATCCAGCAAGAACCAAACAACCTGCACTTTACCTACATCACCCAACCAAGCACCCCCCCAGCAAGAATCTCCCGACCACAAGAACCCAACAAAGAGCACTTTACCTACAACATCCAAGCAAGCACCCCCCCAGCAAGAATCTCCTAACCACCAAGCAAGAACCCAACAAACTGCACTCTATATTACATCATCCTCCACCCATGCAAGTACCCACGAGCAAGAACCCTCCCGATCACCAAGCAATAAGCCATCTACCTGCACTGCATCCATATCATCCCCAGCACTCCCAAACAAGAATCTATTCTCCACAGCACAACATAAACTGCAAGCTTAACTTAGAAATAGGATACTTTCACTAAACTTCCTTCTGCACATGCCCAATAGACTTTCCACTATCTGATCCTCACACCATATCACACCCCAACTCTGATCCTCACACCTTTCCTTTCATCTTTTTTGCACTATTTTAATTTACTCTCAGCACTTTAGTTTATATACTCACTGCACACACAATCACATTACTCTTGATAAAGCCTAAACATCATAGGTGAAATATTGAGTCTATTTTATGATAAAGTTTTAAACTAAAGTGCTAGTAAGCCTTAGCTAGTATAGCATGTCTCCGGTCTGGCAAGATCTTTCCTGTGGAGCCCCTTCCTCAAAAAGTCCCAAGGACAAGATCCCGCCACATCCCTCTTACCTATGCCGCAGCAGCCGTGGCATCAACTACACAAGGCGTTGGCAGCACCCTTGGCAGGCCCAGCCCTGCCCTAGCCCCAGCTCTAGCCCTAGCCCATTTTTTTGCGTCCCATAAATGTCCCGATTTTAGGGTCAGTAGATGGGGATTTTGCGTAAGCCAATTTCACGACATTTCTATCATTATGGCAGACTTTTTTCATAGAGTGGGGCAATATATTTTTCATGGTTTTTCAACCCCATTTTTTTGCGTCCCAACAATGTCCCGATTTTAGGGTCAGTAGATGGGGGTTTTGCGTAAGCCAATTTCAGGACATTATGGCAGACTTTTTTCATAGAGTGGGGCAATATATTTTTCATGGTTTTTCAACCCCATTTTTTGCGTCCCAACAATATCCCGATTTTAGGGTCAGTAGATGGGGGTTTTGCATAAGCCAATTTCACGACATTTCTATCATTATAACAGACTTTTTCATAGAGTGGGGACAATATATTTTTCATGGTTTTTCAACCCCATTTTTTTTGCGTCCCAAAAATGTCCCGATTTTAGGGTCAGTAGATGGGGGTTTTGCGTAAGCCAATTACACGACATTTCTATCATTATAACAGACTTTTTTCATAGAGTGGGGACAATATATTTTTCATGGTTTTTCAACCCCATTTTTTTGCATCCCAAAAATGTCCCGATTTTAGGGTCAGGGGATGGGGGTTTTGCGTAAGCCAATTACATGACATTTCTATCATTATGGCAGAATTTTTTCATAGAGTTGAGCAATATATTTTTCAACCCCATTTTATTGCGTCCCAAAAATGTCTCAATTTTAGGGTCAGTTTTGCATAAGTCAATTACACGACATTTATATCATTCATAGAGTGAGGACAATTTATTTTTCATTGTTTTTCAACCCCATATTTTTTTTTGCGTCCCAAAAATGTCCCAATTTTAGGGTCAGTAGATGGGGGTTTTGCATAAGCCAATTACACGACATTTCTATCGTTATGGCAGAATTTTTTTAAAGTTTGGGACAACTTTGGAATTACCCCCCCCCCCCCAAAATAGTGGCCTTTAAATGACTCAAAATTGGACAATACTCTCCAAGTGAAAATAAAAATGTCCCAAAAAATATTTTTCATGGTTTTGCAACCCCATTTTTTATTGTTTCAAAAATGTCCCAATTTTAGGGTAGGTTTGCTTAAGCAAATTTGATGACATTATGGCAGAATATTTTTATAGTATCTTTAGAGTAACTTTCAATAAATTATGGCTCAAATGAAACACCTTAAATGAAAATAAAAAGTAAATTTTCATGGTTCTGCTGCCCCATTTTTTATTGTCCAAAAAATGTTCTATTTTTAGGGTCAGGTTTTTAATAATCAAACTAGAGTCATTACTGCAAAATAATATTATTCTATATAGTGAATCACTTAAAAATGGCTCAAATGACTCAATACTTACACTCTAAGTGAAAAATAAAAGGTCCAAAATAAATTTTTCATGGTTTTGCTTCCACATTTTTAAATTCTGTGTCCCAATTTTAGGGTGGTAGATAATATTTTTTCGTATGCAAACTAGAGGACATTTCATTCATTTCTTTCAATAAAATAACCTCATTTTAGAGTAACACCCCCAAAAAATTTCTCAAAATGAGCTCTCTAAGTGAAAATGAAAATCTCCTTATGGTTCTGGTGCAATTGGGTCCCAAAAATGTCTCAGATTTTTTTTCAGCAAATTTAACATCATTTGGTAGTCAATTTAAGGAAATCCATGTGTAGAGTTGTGGAAAGAAGAGAATTATGAATGTATACTTTTGAGACATTCATTGTTGCAGAACATCAGCTAATATTTTCATCAACCACACATATATAATAAAAATTATTGAAAGTTAAAGCAGGGCTGGCTGCAAACTCTCTTGTCTCTAATCCTAATTATCTAAAGTCAAAAAAACTATCTTGAGTTTAGTATTTTTTACATCTTCAAAGAATTATTTTAATGATAGAAAAATGCTTCAAATATTTAAAATTCAATACTAACTAAACCCCCCTTTCTCAAAGCAGGTAGGTCTATTGCCAGAATTAAATACAAAGATCATTTAAAGTACATCTAAGAATACTGTACAAGGTTACCTGAGTCTTTGACTGCACAGCAAAATAAGTCCTATGAGGGGTCAAAGGTCGATAATATCTAGCGCACGCAAGTCATGGTGTTAAGAGGTCAAAGTTCACGGGGACGAGCAGCGCACGCCACATGAAATTACTTAGTTCACCGCTCTTCAAGCCTATTGTACTTTGACTTTTGATTCCTTCTAGTCAATGGTGGAGTTTCGGCTAGTTACCCGAGTCTTTGGCTGCACAGCAAAATAAGTCCTATGAGGGTCAAAGGTCGAGGATATCTAGTAAGTAGCGCACGCAGTTCATAGTTTTCCGAGGTCAAAGTTCACGGTGACGAGCAGCTCATGCTATATGAAATCACTTAGTTTAACGCTCTTCAAGCCTATTGTACTTTGACTTTTGATTCCTTCTAGTCAATGGTGGAGTTTCGGCTAGTTACCCGAGTCTTTGGCTGCACAGCAAAATAAGTCCTATGAGGGTCAAAGGTCGAGGATATCTAGTAAGTAGCGCACGCAGTTCATAGTTTTCCGAGGTCAAAGTTCACGGTGACGAGCAGCTCATGCTACATGAAATCACTTTGTTTAACGCTCTTCAAGCCTATTGTACTTTGAACTTTGATTCCTTCTAGTCAATGGTGGAGTTTCGGCTAAGTCAGACCTCTCAACTTTCAAAATCGTTTAGAGTGAGATTTTTCGGATTTAGGCTTAAGATTAGGATTAGCCCCTCTTGGCGTGAGATGTGTTGGTTGTTTCACTAAACTTTATATTGTTGTCAGTATTATATATTGTGAGGTTGTCCTTAACATTTGAAATAAAGTCAAACTCCTCTGTCCATGCTGCATTAAACTTGCTTTTGTAAGTTGTAAGGATTTCCTCTTAGAAGGACACTCTGAAGCACTGTCAGAGTCCAAATCGCTACAGTCAGCCGTGATTGCTTGGAAGTTTGAACTAACTTCTGGCTTAGTAGCCAAGACCACTGGAGGATCCCTCTCTTAGCTATTAGTCTACACACAATACTATATAGCTAGCTAGGAAGGTCACTTCACTTGAACTTTAGCAGTTGCTAGCAATGGTGTAAAGTACAGATCACAAGCCATCCATGCATGAAGTAAAAGCTTTTATCTGAAGGTTGACAGGTATGCTAAGTGGAGGGAGATCTGTGATCTGTGGATCCAACAAGGAATATTGGGTGGAAAAAGAATGTGTTCAAATAAAATGCATAGGTCCTAAACATAATCTGCTGCTATCTTCCAGAATATTAAGTTGCATTTCAATTCAGAATCAGGTACTGTATAATTTTATCTTCAGCAATATTAACAATAGCTAATTGCAGGCTTTCAGTTAATTGTGTACAATACTGTATCTAATTCTAGCCCTAGTTCTAGCCTATTGCACTATAATAAACATTACATTATACTTTAGGTCTGGGGCTAGGCACTGGCTAATGTATCATCATTGATACAATCTTCAGCAGCTAAATGTTACAAGAAGTCACTGTTTCTGCACATTAAGTTAATATATACATAATGGCAGCAGCATTATTTTTTGACACACCTCCTTGTGTATATGTTGATCAAATGATTCAGATGTCTGTATATAAATTAGATGGTGGTATTGGTCTAGTTTTTCATTACTAACTGTGCTGTCAAAGAATTCAACAGCCGATAATCAAAATATTACATCATAATATTATATATAGTGTGATTGAAATGAATTTAATATATGTAGTACACGTGTATAAACAATCTATAGTTTGGTCAAAGCTGGTGGCATGATCAGAGAATGTTGTATGTGTGTGTGTGAATGCTGTATAATGACATCATAAACGAATGCTGTATTGAAATCTTCACGAGTAAAAATAAAGTGAATGCTGCATTGAAATCTTTGTAATTTTAGTCTATAAAAGTCCTAAAATATCCAGATATGAATGAAAAGCCTGATACAAGTACATAAAAATTTTTTTGTAGAATCGGGACACAAAAGTGTCCTCAGGACAAAATTGATACGGAAAAAACTCTAATGGGACTCGATTCCACGAATCGGGACGACTCATTTTGGGACACAATTGGGACACAGACTACGACTAGGGACACAATTTTCCGTTTTGGGACACAATTTTGGCCGTTTGGGACACAATCTGGGACAGTTTTCATGGCCCTAGCCCTAAACTGCACTCTATATTACATCATCCTTAACCCATGCAAGTACCCACGAGCAAGAACCCTCCCGACCACCAAGCAATAAGTCATCTACCTGCACTGCATCTACATCATCCCCAGCACTCCCAAACAAGAATCCCTTCTCCACAGCACAACATAAACTGCAAGCTTAACTTAGAAATAGGATATTTTCACTAAACTTCCTTCTGCACATGCCCAATAGACTTTCCACTATCTGATCCTCACACCATATCACACCCCAACTCTGATCCTCACACCTTTCCTTTCATCTTTTTTGCACTATTTTAATTTACTCTCTGCACTTTAGTTTATATACACACTGCACACACAATCCACACATAACTCCTGAAGAAGCCTAGTCTATTAGGTGAAATATTGAGCATTTATTAAAGTTTTTTTCATATAACTAAAGTGCTACTAGAACATAGCTAGTCATGTCGACTCTTAGGTCTGAAAAGATATGCTCCCTACCACAGAGGATACCCAAGAATGTTCCCCTCACCTACGCCACAGCGTTAGTGGCATCAACCACACCTGGCGTTGGCAGCACCCTTGGCAGGCCCAGCCCTGCCCTAGCCCCAGCTCTAGCCCTAGCCCATAAACTCTCCAACCCGGTCGTCCCAATCACCCTCGAACCTACACCAGACTTGCCCGCTCCCACCAACATTATTCATATAAATCCACCCTCACTCTACCGACCACCCAGCAAGAACTCAACCTGTACTCTATTGACGTCACCCAAACAAGCACTCCCAGACCACCAAGCAAGAACCCGACAACCTGCACTTCACTTCCATCACCCAAGCAAGCACCCCCCAGCAAAAATCTCCTAATCACTAAGCAAAAACCCAACAAACTGTACTGTAATCTACATCATCCTTCACCAATGCAAACACTTCCCAACAAGAACCCTCCTGACCACCCAGCAATAAACTATTCACCTGCACCGGCCGCATCCACACCACCCCCAGCAACCCCAAACAAGAACCTACTCTCCACAGAACAACACAAATGGCAAGCTTAACTTATAAATAGGATACTTTCACCAAACTCCCTTCTGCACATGCCCAATAGACTTTCTACTACCTGATCCTCACACCATATCACACTCACACCTTTCCCTTTCATCTTTTTTGATTTACTCTCAGCACTTTAGTTCATATACTCACTGCACACACAATCATACATAACTCTTGAGAAAGCCTAAACCAGTAGGTGAAATATTGAGTATTTATTAAAGTTTACAACTAAAGTGCTACTAGAACATAGCTAGTCATGTCAACTCTTAGGTCTGGAAAGATATGCTCCCTACCACAGAGGATACCCAAGACCAGACTCAAGAATGTTCCCCTCACCTACGCCACAATGTTAGTGGCATCAACAACACCTGGCGTTGGCAGCACCCTTGGCAGGCCCAGCCCTGCCCTAGCCCCAGCTCTAGCCACACCACTGTGCCACACCCCCACATTAAAACTTCAGAGCCACCCACAGGCCTCAGTGCCACTCACAGGCACCACCCCCCATTAGGAAGCCATGCACCACACCCCCAAGGCAAGGAACACCCCCTAGCAGATAATCTCTAAGTTGCCTACCATTATAGGCTGAGGCCAGCCCTAACCCCAACCCTAGCCCTTTTCTTCTTCTCTGGAGAAAAAGCTTAGTCGGTTTAATTATACACTGTGAGCCTTGTAGAGATGATAGCAGAGTAATGGCTTTCTTCATAAGTAATGGTAGATCTCACTCTTTAATTCTCTCTGTCTATATAGTTTTAATAATTATACCCTACCCCCAGCCTGGTATTTACTTCTGTTCTGTTCTCCTTAAGCTTTGAGATCGCCCAGGCAACCTAGCTCTGGAATCCATTGCACTAGGCGTGGCTAATAGATAGAAATTCACCCTTAGAGCCACACCCCTAAAACTCTACCCCTAGCCACTAGCCCAGTTCAGGCTGACTGCTGGCTAGGCTGATAGCTGGCCTTATTTTCATTGGATGCTTTAAAGGAGTGCTAAACCACTCTTAGAGATTCAAAGACATGGTACTAGCAATTAGGCTGAGTCAAGCTCAAGTTCTCTAAAATGTACCATGCTTACACTACTGTCATAATTAAATACTGTTTACCAAACCACTACAATGCACATCCCATAAAATATGCAGTTTACAAAAAAGCCAGAGCCTGCTATTATCTAGTTAATCTCAAAAATCTGGGGGGCTCAAGCCCCCCCCCCCCCCCCACTTCTACACTCCTGCCATGGCTGCTTGCAGAAACAGAATTCAGAGACATGCTTTGAAATAACCATGTGCCTAGATGAACCTTGACCTGCTAATGAATAAACTTTGACCTGACAATATCTGCTTTGATCTATCAATACAGTGGCAGCTGAGGGTGGGGTCTAAGCCCCTCCAAATTTTTGCCTACAATATTGCATCTCTTTATTGAAGTTGTTAGAATGGGCACAAAACTTGTCAGAATGACCAAGGCTCTGTAAAAAAATGACATCTAATTAGCAATGTAATACCACCTGATTAAAGATTTGCAGCTAAAAGTGTATACTGCATTGACTTGTATTGTCTGTTTAAGCTCCACTTACTGCTTATAGTTTCTCTACACTTTGCAGCCCACTTTCTATGCTACACCTCACTCAGCCCCCCCAAAACTAAAATGCCTCAAACCCCTTAGCGCCTCAATCCCCTTTGCAATACACAGCTGCCAACCATAAATTCATCTCCCCAAAGGGCCAAAATTATGGGGGGCTCTAGCCCCCTAAGCCCGCCCTCCACCACCACCATTCCTACGCCACTCTGTACAGTGTTAAGACCCCATTCAGCTGTGCGACCTTTGAACTTAGTGTGTGCGCTTTATTTAAGATGTGAGATTTAATAAATGGAGCTGCTAGATTTAGAGTCATCTTGGATTGACTTATTATCTGATATTAACCCCAAAAAATCACCGATGTCTTCACGGAAAAGAGGGATAGTTAGAGTTTCTGAACACACCCCTATTAACCACGAAAGAAAAATTTATCCTGTGCGAAGTGAAGTTTCGAATTCTGAGGTTCGCGTGCTAAGAAATCAAGTAACTCTATTACTGAATGAGAACAAAAACTTGAAGGCAACTCTTGAAGAGGTACATTGACTGCATAATATGGATTTTTTTTACTGTACTTTGACAAGTAGGTTTCTACAAAAGTTGATGAGAGTACACAAAAGAATCTAAGAGGTGTAAAGAATAGTCTAACCTATCTACTTATCCATATTAATTGGCTATTTTTTTGCTTTGCTTTTTGTTTTGGTTTTTTGTTTTGAAATTGTTCTAGAAAGCCAGCAACAATATCATGAGGCATGTCGTGAACTAAATCAGCAAGCTGAAGTGATAACAAAATTGATGGCTGACAATGCAAGACTCAGTTCACAGGTAGTCAAGATGGTTTGTTACCTTATAATTGTTCATGTTATATTAGGTTGAATCACTCTGGGCTGGTGCTGCAGACAGCCATCCCAATATAGAACAGGTAATATAAATTTTTATTGAGATCATCATTATCATTTAAAGTATTCAGTATCTTAAATATAAGGAGCAAGCTATAGAGGGATTAATTGCCCATATTCATAGTTTGCGTGATGAATTTGGTCATTTGTCGACTCACATTCAGTCACCATCACCTAGTACTTCTGGACTCTTGGAGGATTTGGTGAAGTTTGAATTATTTCCGCATGTATCATCTACATTTATATTTGTATCAACAGGAACGTCTGACTCACAAAAATGCCGACCTGTGTAACTCACTAGCAGCCACTCAGTATTCTAGAAATATACTAGAAAGGGAGATTATTATGCTGAAGCGTACCCTTCTCGAAGAAAGGTCAAAATTTTCTGGAAATGATAGCAGGCAGTTGGATGTGACTGAAACCGAACTACTGATGGTAGAAAATTCCAAGCTGAAAGAGCAGCTAGAACAAGTGCAGGCTGAAAAGGTATACTCTCCTTTCTTTCATCCACTTTAATCTTTTTTTTTTTTGATAGAATCACTATTATTCACTTACAACCACACAAAACAAGCAGTTGGAATCTTATGAGAGTGACATTGCTCAATTTAAGCTTCAAATTGAAAAGCTTCGTCAGAACCAGGTGGCAGAAATTGACCAGCGTTGTAGAGAAGTTGACCATTTGAAACTGCAGTTGTCAGAGCAACTCAGTTCGATTCAAGAGGATCGTGACGGTCTTGCTAAGAGACTCTCAAGTGCAACTTCAGAGAATGAGCTTTTAAAGAAGCAAGTATCAAGGTTAGAATCAGAAAAAGTACTTATATCTGAGCAGGCAATGGACGAAAATTCCACATTGAGGCGTGAATGTAATACATTGAAAACTCGCTTGGTTCGAATTTCAGAGCACTCTAAACAGTTGGAATTGGAGAACACAGCTTTGCGATCACGATTAGCCAAGGTTCAAAGGTTGGTCATACCTTTAAGTTTGTGCAACTTTTAAAGTAATGCCAAATAGACAGCTGGAAGAAGATTTGAAGGAAGCAAGGATAGCTAAAGATGAGATAAAAGAAGAACTTGAGAAAACAGCTTCTAATATGGAGAGCACTCTATCACAATTAGATTCAGCAAGGACCTCAAATGTTTTATCAAATAAACAGGTATATATTCAAGGAATGTTTGGTTTTATAGAATTTAGTGTATGGAATAGCTAGCAGAACTGCAGGCAGAAGTAGAAGTGTTAAAAGGTCAACTAAGTAGCTATTCTGAGTTGAATAAGGAGATGAAGTTGCTACTAGAACAAAGAGCTTCTAGAATTCAGCACCTTGAAATGGTTGTACATAAGCAGAATGACAGTGTAACGGAATCACTCAATGACATGTTCACTGAATTATTTGACAGTCAGGTGAGAGATATGTTATCACTGGTGATTATTTTTAAGCTCTGCTGTGTAGATTGATGTTGAAAATAGTATGCATAACTCCCTGAGTCCTGCTCCCAGCCACTTACTTCGTCACGATAGGCACTCCTTCAAGGTTAAGTTCTATTAATTATTTCCTGATGATGATAATTATTGCTGTTTATTTTCAGGCAGATATGTTACATCTTAAACAACGACTAGCAGACTCAAGACAAGTTGGTGTGCACCTGGAAATTCAGTTGTCTCAGCTAAAAACAGACAATGCAAAACTATCAGGGTCGTATCAGGCACTACTCACTATTCGGGAGCAGCTTAGTGTGGAGAATGCTAGATTTCGTTCCAGCTACAAAGAACTTCAGTCAGAAAAAGAAGAGTGGTTAAGAGACAAAGAAATACTTCTCAGTGACATTGATAACTTATCAAACGAAGCTCTTGGACTGTCCAACGAACTTACAAAAGTGAAGGTTTGTTTTCATATGCGTTAATTTACCAAAACTGATGTTGTATCTTTGCAGGATAAGTTGAACCATATGTCAGAAGTGTGCAGGAAAAGGGAACGGGATCTAGAAGAATGTAAAGTACACATGCATTCTACCTCTCAGGTAGGAGATTGACAAGTTAACATATTGGCCATGATTGTGCCCATTAGTTACAGTCAGAGTTGGATAGATGTAACAGAACAATGGATACAGAAACTACAAATTTGGAAGAACTTGTTTTGCAGTGTGAAGATGAATTGGTGTCTGATCAACAGAAAATGTCTGATTTGATTGAAAATATTCGAATCTGTGAAACTGTCAACTCTGCAAGACAAGTGCAGATCAATGTATGGGAAACACACCTTCTTCCATCAATATAGCATGATTGTGATATCTAGGTCTGTGAACAGAATGTTGCTAAACTACAAGGAGAACTAGAGGTTATACGTGCACGCAAAACTGTCCTTTTATGTGTAACTGAAGAGAAACATATTCCATCTGTTGATTCATGGCAGTGCCCCTCTCCATATGCATCAAGTTTAACTTTGGATTCCTCTGCTATTCATATGGACAACCTTGAGCAGAAGCTAAAGAAGCAAAGAAAGCAGATAAACTTCTTGAGAGTAAAGCTAGGTCAGCAATATTTAATATGGGTATAGATGTTGATGGGTTATGGTGAAGTCTCTCTATAGAGGACTGGAAATGACATGTCCATGTGATTGTCCCACATCATGTTGTCATTTCTAGCAATGTATATAGGATATACGTTGACTGAACTGAGACTCTACAAGAGGTTGAAGGACACTTGTGACCAGCAACTCATTAATTTACAGAATGGTCTAGTTCAGGTTCAAGAACAGTATCAACAATGTGCCATACAACTAGCAGCTGCTCAAAAACAATTAGGATTTCACAATAAATTATAATAAAATAATTATACATTAATTATAACTATTTCTAGTCAGTCAGGTTGTTCCAAATCATTACTATTGTCAAATACTATGTCATGATTGGTGTGGGATTCATTCTGTTCTGCAATATTCTAAATTAATGTGAAAATTAATGTCAACTTATTGCCAATGTAAAGACAACTTTTCTAAGGTGTTCTATTGTACCTCATTGTCAGAATCGCCTTCTTCTTTTACTGTGTTGGGGAGTGCAGTGTTATTTTTGTACTTGTTTGAAAGCATCTTTTTCTCTTCAGCAAAAGACTGGCTTAGTGAACGATCCAGAATATTGACAGGTCGTCCTTCTGTCCGCCGTTGATAAAACAGCACATAGGCAGATGCTGACTAAAATAACAATGATACAATTATTACTTGCTAATGATGAGCCAAGTAAACTCACCACTAAATGGTCTTCTGCAGTTGCGGCAACATGACTGTCATCAAAGTTGTACCATTTATGGTCATAGTGGTTCTTTGCATAAGCAGTATCTGCAATATATACGACTGATGTCTATTGAAGGTGTGACTACAAGACTCACAATGGCCCCCTCCCATGCCACCAAAGTGATTAGATACAGCAAAGAGGTCATATAGGGGCTGAGGGTCATCACGACAATGTAAAAATCCTGTGAGGTCTAGCCCTCTATACATAATAAAGATTATAATAATCATTATGCATTAATCATGATTATTATACTTTATGGGAAATTCAACCAGAACATCGAGTTTATCTCGCCAGTACCTGCAGAAATGTTAGAATGACACACTTAATAACAGGAAGGCTATAATAAGGGACCACGTGACTGACCGATCATACGAGAACCGCTTTAAGTGAATGACTAAAACATCAGGTAAACGCCAGAGATCAAACTTTTTGGTTGCTTGTACAAATTCTTTGCATTTAGGGCAATACCTGTGTTAAAAATAATGACTAGGTAGCCATTACTAGTCAATTTTCCTCACCAAGCATCATCTCTGCTTAGTGTTTCTTTCTGAGTAAATAACTGCAGACAATCCATCAAACCGAGATTCTTACGAGCTCCCTCTACAACATTACAGCTTGGGTGAACTTTTATATCCTGTGTAAGTTAGAAGTTGTGCATCTGATTACACAGCACAGGGTATAGTCAAGAGTGGGCACAGAATTTTTAATACACAGGCACTTGGTGGTTAAGTATACATCCCAATAGAAAATAGGAATGCAATGTGTCACAATGAGACATAGCCAGTGCACAAACTTGAATCACCACCAGAATGATCTCTGAGGCTATATTGCATTCCATACCTCGGCATTTGCTTGAATATAGCACTTCTCCTTGACCTCTGTTGACCAATTACAAGCTATATAGGTCTGCCCTGTATTTCAAGAAGCTAGCATATAACTCAGCAAAAAACTCTAAAGATGCTCACTTGAAAGATTACAGCTTTCTGATGGTTCCAATTTTTTTACTTCTTGTGATCCATAAGAATTCACCACTACCAACTTGAAGAGAGATCGCTCACTATTGTCAGTTTTTTCTTCATCTTCCTCCATCTCCTCTTCCTTGTTGGAGGGTTTGTTAGTGTCAGTAATTGCTTCATTATTGCTTGTATCCTTATTCTTTGGATCTCCAGTTGTTTCTTCTGCCTCCATGATCTCACTATTAGGAGGGCCCTCTCTCTCTGATCTTGAATCATTACTTTCCATCATTTCTGTGCAGTAAAGAATTGCAAACAGCCATCAAAACTTGAGTTATGTTTTGCCTAGGATACCTTTAGCCAAGGTCTGGTTTTTCACTTGAGTCCATGTCTTTATGTACCTCCTACATACACACACATACTACACATGGATAATGCACAACATATTGCTCACTTACTTTCCCTTGTCCACCACAGCTTGATACAGGTCAGAGTAAGCACACTGACGTGGAACAGTTACCACCAGAGGAATACCAAATAAGTGATGGTATCGTTGCTGATAGGAAGTGTTGGAGTATCCTGCATCCCTCACCCTGTTAACAGACACACCATTAGCTGGAATTATTACATCTCTCTCCCTCTTTCCCACATACCAAAGGAAAGCAAAGTGCTAGAATACCCTGCCCATTCCCTCCCTTCCCCCTCACAATTCTTCACGATGATAGATCGGAACATGGATCACATCCTCTTCATCTTCTAGAGGAAGTTCATACACATAGATGTCATCTCGATCCATGATCAAGGTAAGAGAGTCCCTATCCCCATAGATACGATGGAACCGTGCATTGTAAACATCTATAACTATCATCTGCAACCATAAAGAAAGCTAATTCTAGGAATGTTCGACTTACAGTGACTAACCTGTTTAACATTGACTCCAGAAACCTTTGACAGTTCATTCTTCAAATCCAATACATATCCTCTCTTTGGCACTTGTAGTTTGTACTGTACAATAGAACGCCACAGTCATTAGGATGTGGCACTGTTGTATATAATACCTTAGTTATTGGCATGTCAGGGTCAATGGCCACTAAGTGTACCAATAAATTTCGTGTCTTCTTGATGGGAAGTGGCAAGGACAAGAACATGAAGGGATCAAAGATCTTCGACATCTATTATTATATAGTATGTTGCTATATATTCTGTTCACCCATGGTATTCACACTGCTTCAGTGTTCACATATTCACACATACCTCATTACAATCAGGGCACACGAGTGTGGACTTGAGCTGACCCTGGAACAGACGTACTATGACAGACTGGTTCCTAAGCATGTATTTGAGCCATGTTTCCTCGGCAACCTCTTTGTCTGAGCGTCCCTCAGTTTCCACAGTCATGTCAACATAAGGTTTCTCCTTGACTAAATTGAGATCTTCATGAAGGCCATCGAGTAGGAAAGCTAACAGTTCTTGTGAATCGTGCTGTGCATAGCCAACAAATTGAGGAGCATAGCGACCTACTTGTGTCTGAAGTCAAAGTAAAATAATATCAGACTTGAGTAACTTGAAGTGTGCTACCTTGAATTGTCTTGGTGCCACGCAGTTGAATTTTCCTGACCACATATCTTCCAAAAGAGCACCATAAGCCTCAGCTATAGCCCCTCCCATTCCTAAAGGGTTGCTTTTGTTGATGTGTTTCTTGTAAGGTTTATAACCAGCTGGCGTGCCGAGGAAATAGTCCGTCAAAGATGAAGTATTGCTCAGACACTGTACAATGAACAGTCAAGCAGACAGAGCTATTTGAAATGACTACTCACCTGTAATGCTGAATTCATGAAACATGTATTGCCAAGGTTACTGAGACCACAGAGACCAGGATTACTTGGTTTCTGTGAATAACTACTCCACACACCATATCCAGAACTGTAACCACTTGTCGTAGAACTGTAAAAAATAAGCTAAGTTGGAATGTTACTGGCATCAAATTACCTTACCTTCCTCGGGAGATGGATGAGTGTCCCCCTGATATGTCATCACTGGACCTAGTAGGATGCTGGCTGGATGAAGTCACTCTGTAAAGAGAGTGGTTACATAGCTATAATTATACATAATATTATACTAAATTACTGGGTGCTTCGAGGCCATGACCCATCTTCATTTTTCTGTTCCAGTTCAATAGTCTGCAAGTAAAAAATTAATGACAACCAGCAAATGGAGTGTGCTCTTCCTTCAGTTACCTGACCATTGTATAGACCAGCATCTTGTAAGGTCTGGGAGGAGTTGCTCAGTAATTCATATGTGTGTGTCATGTAACGATGCCATACACGACATTCAGTATACTTTGGGACTGAAAATATCTCCTTTAGCTTTTCTTCTAGCTCAGCTACAAGAAGACTCTTTCACATAAACATAAATATTAGGCAATCAACAGTTAAACTAACCAACAGTGTCTGCTCTACTAAACTGCCTAGTAACAGTTTCCTTAGCCCTTGAGTACATGGAAAGTTTGAATTCCAGTAGGTAAACTTCTACTTTGCAGTGCTTCATATAGAGACCATGTTCTACTACTTTCCTACAAGAAATTTCCAAAAGGTGATGCTCTAGATGTTACCAATCAAAAACATGGAGAGTTCACCTGAATATAGGACGAGACCCCTCACTAACACTGTACCATGACGATAGCTTATTCCATGCCGACTCGGGCAATAAGAAGTAATCCAGTTCTTCCATCAAATGTTCTTTCAATGCTCCAGTAGTAAAATCTAAAATAATAATAATAATAATAATAATAATAATAATAATAATAATAATAATAATAATATGCCACAAAGCTGGAAACCATGGCAAACCTTTAAAAAGATTAGAGTTGTCCACTGGTCCTGGACAAGCAGATTCCTGCCCAGCTAAGCTCTGATCCCACTGATCATACCCAACATACTTCTTCCATTGCTTCATCCAACGAACATCAACAAGATACCTGTTCATGAGATGATTCAATAACCAATAACTCCCACCTTCCTTCTGACTTTACCACGTGTCTCCTTTCTTCAGGCGCTGCTGTAAAGCTGCAAAAATCTCACTTTTCTGAGTTTTGTAGTCAGGAACCTCCCTACTCTTATCTCCGCCATCATCCAACAGCACACCTACACTCACACATGGTTTGCATCAACTAGCTACTACTTCTGCTATCCTTAATGGTAACCTTTTTCTTCTGCAAGTATTTTAGCTTGCTCCTCTTCTCCCATTGCTTTTAGGAGTCCAACAACCTTCTCCCAAGTTATTACCTCCACATCCTCCTTGCTGAGCCAATGACTGATAACATGAGATAAACACTCTTCTGGTGTCTTGTCTTTGTAATCAGCTTCCATCATATGCACTTCTGATGAGCTCAATCCAACCTTTACTCCGATATCTTGCCAGCGCTTGGCCAGGCCCAGAAGGAGCTGGCAAATTACCTCCGCCTTCGAAACTGTGAGGGCCATTAACAAGACATTACTGACAACTAGACACACTTGAATTGTGTGCTTACGTGGACTACCCCCGTTATCTTCGGTAGTGTCCATCTTCTCGACAAACGTACTGTTCGCACCAGAAGTACTTATATCAGACATTTTTTAATGTAGTTATGATAACGATCATTACCAGTTGAAGTTCAATAAAATGCTACACCTACACAATATTGATGACACAGGAAGACTAAAAATTTACTCTCCAATTCACACACGGCTGCACTCGGCACAGAGTTCAGAACTGCATAAAATAACATACAAATTCAACATAATTGCAACTGGCACACTTACATTCTTCAAAAAACCTTCTGCTACTATACGTGCTCTGGCATTTAATGAAATTTTCATCTCACTGATCTCTTTGTCAATATCTTCCATGAACTATAAACTTAAGTATGTTCAGCACTGTACATGCATTACAATAACTAACCTGGATCACAAAATCCAAGCTTGTGTTTGTACATTTGTTCAGTGTGAAAGTTAGTGATGAGGAAGCTGATATCATAGCCCTTAAGTAAATACATAGGATAATTAGTATCTGGTCTAACCCTCCGGCCATGAAACTTAGAATATCAGATAATAAAACTACACTGCTACTAACAGAACAATATTGACTAAACCCTTGTCATGTGGCTGAGCTAGCCATCTGATGTTTAAAAATCAGGAGAGATGACCAGTTAGCTAACCTCTACTGGCTTCCGACGAAGAATAAAGAAGTGTTCAGCTCTCATCATCATAAACCGCATAAATTTCTTACAAAGTATTTTCTCTATTTCATCAGCCTGGTAAGTGGAAGCACTTATGCTCATAAATGACAATATTAATACATATAAACCAACCTGTTTGATGGCAATGGAAATTCGTACAGAATTTATGGATGCTTCAATCTGTACCTTTTCCTTCTCATTTCTGCTAACTATGACAGGTGTCATGAGCAACTCCTTGCTACTTCTACAAATATAATTATTTCTAACTTGTGTACTGACCCCATTTCTTCATAGCTACCTTAAACTACCCATAACTTTCCATGGCAAAGCCTGACCTTTTGACCTCTGTCACAGTATCACTTGACTCTGGATTACATGACGTAGTAAGATTTGCATGTAAGTTGATCCAATTGACTTGCAACTAGTTGCAAGGGCAAACACTCAATACCAGAGGTCAAAAGGGTCACACTATGAGCCTTCACATATACACACCTTCTATCTAGAGATCTACCCTCCTACCTTACTTCCACTTCAGGTTTATTGTGCCTTTCCACCACCTGACTCTCAAAATTCTCTAGACACATAGCAGCAGTGAGTGTGGACCTCACTGCATTCAGGTAAGGTTTCAAGGTTGCTGCCTACAATAAAATTATTAATATATTAAATGCATGGTAACACTACAACTCACCATCACTTTGCTAAACCTAGAGCGAATCTCTCAGCAACACTAGTGATAGTTTTATGTGTGTACAGCTATCAGGTTTTACTTACGTGGTGGTGTATGCATACAAACAATTGTGTGTTCACTAAATCAACACACGTGAGAGTCGTGATTCTGTCATGTGATGCGCATGGGCTGTGTGGGCGGGCCGCCGGCCGCCCTCTCTCTAGCTAGCTATTTCTAATTAATGCATGCGCTAAGCAACACGTTACCTGTGTGCAGAACTAGGTAGACAGGTGTGGCGATTAAAGATGACTGTAGTGAGTGAACAATGTGATCATTATTATCACATGGCATGTAGTTTTTGCTGCAGGAGTTAGATTCAATGGTTCGGTATGTCAGTCCAGTGAACCCAGCAGTGTACCCTCACCTAGCCATCACACTCCTCTCTATAGGACTGTTTTTCATGGCATGGTTCTTTGTGTATCCTTGAAATTCATTTTTTATTATCAGATGGTCAGTATTATCCAACTATGTAGGTAATTTGAATGTCAGTAATCAAATCACATTTTGCAGCCAACTATCATAGCTAGATTCCTTATGGGAAGAGGTACTGCTAGGTACTACAATCACTGCAGAGTGATATATATGTCCTTGACTGAATTCAGCTATGAGGTAACTAGCACAAAGTTCTCTCGTTATCTTGTGAAGGAACTTCTTATCTCGCTCTGGTCTGCACTCTTCCTTGGGTTTGGACTGCTGTTTTTATTGTTGTGGGTTGGTATTTACATATAACTACTCACAATCTATTGAAAAATATAATGATCACTAAAACTATTCCATCATTTAATCACTAACTGCATGTATACAATGTGTTTACACAGCTGTCTCTATCCCAGTCACTTGGCGATTGTACCGAGCAGGGCGAGGGGTGCCTTGTAACTGAGCCAAGGCAACCATCGAGCCTGATTCTACACCATGTCGGAATGCATTCACCACACGTATCTATGATTAGTGTCATTGACAAATATTACTAAGTAGGGCTATTTAGAACTCACCTGAGTGCGCAATCTAGTAAGTGATTTGACCCACAACACTCTGGCCCTAGTGTCACCATTGGCCTGCAACGGGTCAGAATCCACCTCTTCTTCTAGTTCACTTTCAGTCTGTTTGATTGGCAATGACGTGACGGGGATAAGGAGTAAAAGCTGTCCAATTAGCAATTCGGTGGAACCAAGAAAGATGCACCACAGCCACAGATCAAGGGGTAGAGAGCTAGTGGTGAAGACAATGTCTCCAAATTCCACTATGATGACCTGCACTAGCACTTGACCAAACACCACCGCCAAGAAGATAAAGTTGCGATGGATTCCAGTAAAGACATTCCATTCTCCATGAATTTTACGTGCATTTAGTTCATTGAAAATCTGCATGAAAACAAATGTATTGAAGATAACTGTAAAATGGTCGCCAGGGGTGGCTCTGAGCTCTCGGTTTCGTCCATCATCAATGTTGAGGAGATCTGATCCAAAATAGAGAAGTACAAACAACACAATGAGTTGATAGATGGAATGGCCAGCCATGAAGACCCACATTTGCCGAGAGATGAGTGACTTGTTGCGGCCATATGGTTTGCGTTTCAAAAGGTCAGGACTTGGACTTTCAGTGGCTAGAGCCAAAGAAGCTAGTGTGTCCATAATCAGATTAACCCATAGTAACTGAATAGCTCTCAGAGGAGAATCTCCAACAGTTACAGCTGAAATCAGGGTAAGGGTGACTGCTACAATGTTTACTGTTAGCTGGAACTGCAGGAACTTTGAAATGGAGTCATAGACATTTCGTCCCCAACTAACAGCCTTCACAATGGAGGCAAAGTTATCATCAGTGAGGATAATGTCAGATGCTTCTTTGGCAACATCAGTGCCAGCAATACCCTGTAAAATATACTCTATTTAAAGTGCACTGCATGCAGTACCAACTAACCATAGCAAATCCAACATCTGCTCTCTTTAAGGCAGGGCCATCATTAGTTCCATCACCAGTCACGGCCACAACTTCCCGGCTACGGTGCAGTCGAGACCGAATAATACCTTCCACCAGAGTGTGTTTGTCTTGAGGGGAGGACCGTGCCAATACACGTAAACGAGGCCAGATGAGGTCCATTTTCTCTTGACTAACCTACAATAATAGAAGAATGCGGTTCGATTGCAGTATGTATACATGGACACTCAGCACCTCGCCAGTGGACGTCCGGACTTTCCTGTTGAATTCCTTCCCTTCCATCACCAACCAGTTATCTTGATTTAAGATCCCACATTTCTGAGCAATGGCTCTTGCTGTCTCCACATTGTCTCCAGTGACCATGCGCACAGTGATACCACTATCTTGACAGGCCTTAATGCATCCAGGCACCTACCAGCATAACATGCAACTGCTAGTAAATGTACACCTTAACATAATTGAATGCAAGACAGTGAGAGGGTGAACATATTCCTTTAAAAAGAGCAAAATTTACTACACTACATATAAATATACAGTGGATTCGATGTGAGGCTGGTTCCACTTGCCCCCTATTACTACTAACTCCATACTTTATACTTCTTTCTAACTCTCACCGCAGTATTCATCATTATAGTTCATTAACAGATTATTATAGATCATGGTAATACCTCTGCTTTGACAGGGCCTTCCCTGCTTACTTCTGCCCTGACAGGGTCCTTCCCTGCTTACTTCTGCCCTGACAGGGTCCTACCCTGCTTACCTCTACCCTGACAGGGTCCTACCCTGCTTACCTCTGCCCTTACAGGGTTGTTACCCAATCCCTTCCCTACTTATACCTCTGTCCTGATCGGGTCCTACCCTGCTTACCTCTGTCCTGACAGGGTCCTGTATGCCAACAATGCCAAGTAGAACCAAGTTACTGATCACACCATCCTCATCATCCCAGTCAGGCTCCACCTCACCAGCTGGAAAGTCTCTGCATAGAAACACAGATAGAATTGGAAGGTAAACTCTGTCCACTGCATATACCTGTAAGCTAATCCAATAGTCCTGAGGGCTCGGCCAGCCATAGGCTGGACAACTGTAGAGATAATTTCCTTGTGGTCTGCAGAATCCAATGGTACTATATCACCACGTTCCTTCATGATAAAAGAACATTTATTCAGCACAATTTCTGAAGCTCCCTTGATGTAGAGACGATGGCCACATGCCCCTGGTTGAGGTAGGACTGTAGACATACTCTTACGGGCAGAATTGAAGGTGAAAACTTTGGTGAAGGTTTCGGTTGGATTGTCAGCACGTACCTTCTCATAGTTAATACCTGATATGTATTTTCACTAATAATAATGTAGCCATCACATGGAAGAGACTAATTTAACTACTATTCTAAAATATTAAGTGCTGAGCTGAACATACCAAGTGCTTTCAAGAAACCTAGTAAAGCACACTCAGTTTTGTTTCCAACTTGCTTGTCCAAACCTTCGCCTAAAGCCACATCACCGTCTCTTGATACAAAAGGTAACAAAGATATCAACCTGTCCTTGAAAGACTTTCTCTCAGACGTCTTTTCATCAGAATCAGATTCCTGCAGAATTATGATCATCCGTTAACAATAGTTATAACTATATAACAATAATTATCATTATGTTGTTTACAGAAACAAGTTTAGAAGTATAACTTGAATTGACAGAGATGTTAATCTTCAGTAGTTCTAATAGCTCATCTGGTATGTCCTTCAGCTCAGGATGCACACCAAACCTGAACAAAGTACCAATTAACTACACATGCACTTCATGTTATGCCAAAATACCATTTTCCTGCCAAGAAACTTTCAACTACAGTCATTCTGTTGGTGGTGAGAGTCCCAGTCTTGTCAGAACATATTGAAGTAGCATTCCCCATTGTCTCACAGGCATGCAGATGGCGAACAAGGTTGTTATCTTTCAACATCTTCTTCACAGAATAGGCCAAGGCAATGGTGACAGCCAAAGGGAGCCCTTCAGGCACTGCTACAACAAGAACAGTGATGCTAATGATGCCAAAATGAAGCAATTCAGAGAAATCACTAGAGTTGTCCCAAGATCTTCCATCTATACCAAATTCTTCAATACAAAACTTTATAGTGAGAATGAGAAAGCAGAGGACAGCAGCTAATGTTCCACCATAACCTATCCTCACTGCCAACTTGTCCAGTTTCCTCTGTAGCACACTACCAGATTCTGCACTTGTTCCCTCAGCACTATACTCCACAGCCTCATTTTCCTTTTTCTTTTTTCGATGCTTCATCCTCTTAATGAGATTAAGTTTGGCCATACCTTTCAGCTCTTCTTCTTCCTCCTGGTCTATTGGTGAATCAGTACTGTATGTGTACATGTCCACTTCCATTGTATCACCACTTCCTTCCGTTTTATCTGAAGGGGATCCTGGAGTTATGTGAGGGATCACACCTTCTTCCTCATCTTCTACCTTCTGGCAACATCCACATTTGTTTCCAACTTGACGCAGACATTTGGTGATGAATCCTGCAACAAAACTCCCACATGACAAACAGTCTCTCTCTCTCTCTCTCTCTCTCTCTCTCTCTCTCTCTCTCTCTCTCTCTCTCTCACACACACACACACACACACACACACACACACACACACACACACACACACCTGATTCATCTTCACGGTTAGTCATCAGCTGGAAGATTATACCCTGTTGCGAGTGTGGTCCAACAGCAGTCACCAGCATAGTCCCTCCACCCTCCATGACCTGTGTACCAGCCAGCAACATGGGGTCAGTGTCCGCCTTCTTCTTCACCAGATCAGCCTCCCCAGTTAGACTGGCTTCATCAACACGGACATCAAAACCCTGTACACAGAACACTATACAGTAAAACTATAAAGACGACATGAGTGTGGGACAAACCTGAATCAAGACTCCATCCACTGGAAATGTATTACCATATTTAAACTGAGCCACATCCCCAACCACAATCTCTGCCAAAGGTAACTCCAAAATCTCCCCATTTCTAATCACAGAAAACTGTGAATCTGTGTCCAACTTCTTCTGCAAACCTCTAAACTGGCGGTCTTTAGTCCAATCATTCACAGCAGTCACAAGTACCACAACAACCACTGCTACTAAAATGGCTGCTCCTTCAATCCATGCTATGTCCTATAACAGATGAGAAGTGATGTGTAAAGTGCATCCAATAACAAATTAGATTCAGACTGAGTTATCCACACAACTTCACTAGTATTCATGGTTTGTACCTAACCAAATCACAGCACACCCACATTAATGCTGATGAGCAGAATGCATGGGGGAGGAGACGTGGGAAGGACAGAACAGGAGAAACTACACTGACAGGCTTTAATGAACTGATACTGAAGTGTTTAGATGTGAAATAGAAATTCCATATCCTCTGCCACATAACAAATCCAGCTAACTAGATCACTAGCTACAAGTCAACCTTCCTTCCTAACTTCAGTTATCAAAACTGGTTCCCAGTAAACACAATAGGGTATGGAAACAAATCACCATGAAATATGACAACACCTATATTACCAGCCGTAGACACTCCCTTCCTGTACCACCTTTCCTCATCCTTAGCAAAATTTCACTACTGAAAATTCCAAGAATGAGAATTGTTTCACCAAGTGGGTTAACACAAAACAATATGACAGTCACTAATCAGTCTAATCACAAAACTGTGTGAACTTGCAGTGAGGGCTGGTTACAGCAAATTATTTAGAACTTTCTGCCTTTACAGACCTTCCTAAGCAAAATTGCTAGTAGCTAAGGTTATTGGGCATAAAGACTAACTGGCCATGAGTGAGACTGACTGTGTCATCACTGTAACCACAAATCTACTTGGCCAAACCCTTAGTAGTTACTGGCTCCCCACCCTCCACCTTCCCTTTAGCTAAAACCATCTAGTAAAAGGGTACTGTGCAACAGCTACTAATCAGCTATATGCATAAAGCTTTATCACCTTCTGTTTTTCAACAGTCAAACCGAGGACAATTGATATGATGGCAGCTGCTATCAAGATAATGAGAGTTTTGTCTTGCAAGGCATCAAGACACAGAGCTAGGAACGATTTAGGCTCTGCTGGAGGAATTATGTTAGCGCCGAATACGTTCCTTCTGTCCTGAAGTTCTTCTGGCATGGTCTTAATGCCTGATTTCAAGTTTGTTTCCAGTTTTTCTGCGATACCTTCTACTCCACCATACTCTCTAATGCTTGCAACTGCATCACCTCGCCGCTGGGACATCAGTTCCATAAGTTGATACTTGCTTAGCTCAAATCTATTTACCGCGGTCGCCATATTACCTGCTTCTGGTCCGACCGAGACACCAGATGATGTAGTATTAGCTGACTAAATAGATAGCGGCTCAGCTCATCAGAGTGCACACATACACATCATCATCATATAATAATAATTACGTAATGCCAAAGAGGTGTGTTAATTATTAGATAATGCCATGTCACACACACACTAGCCAGCAGCCTACAATGTCTGCACTACATTGCTAATTTCTTGTAGAAGCTTTTCCACTTTTGACTCCACTGTCTTATTCTGTTCCACATATTGTTGTTTAGAAACATTGCCCACTACCACCTTCTCTGCCAGGAAGCAACTCTCATCTAACAAAGTCTTCACTTCTGCCATCTTCTTCTGTATGTCATGGACCTAAAGAGAATTAAGAAATTTATTTTCCTTGATTAAAGTTTCTCCCTTACCTTAGCAGTACTTTCAGGATCATTTGGCTGCAAGTCTTTGGCATGCTGTGATACCTTCTCTCCCAACATCTTAAACTTGTCATCAAGACTCTTCTTGGTGGATTTGAAATTCTTAGTGTCACGGGTATTTTTGAAGGAGGAAATAGATGACATGTAATTAGGAACAAGAGCAGCGCGTTTGTCATGAGCTTGGAGAATGGCATCAATAAGGACAGAGGCTTGCTGACGGGCAAGAAGAGTTGCATCCTAGATACGGCCACAGACAACTTAATGCTCACACAAATCAGACATAGCTATTTATTGTACCTTGGTGATGGAAAAATCCAGACGCACTATTACAATGACGAAGAGAAAGAACAGGTAAAGGGTTATAACCATAAGAAGTGGCTCTTGCATTAACATGATACCCTCAAAATCGTAGTGAAGTTCAAAATCCTGAATATGGTGCTCCACCAAGTTGTCTGCTGTACACACCACCACTGGACGCCCCACTGTGTCCAAATATGTCAACTTCAACTCTTGAGGGCCTTCTTCAACTTTATCCATAGGAGATTGGAAATCAATATTCCTGGAATGAAAATTACAATAACTATCCACTTAAAATAAGCATTGACTCACTTGACCCCTTCTGGAAGAATAATCTTTAGAGTGGCTTTTTGAATCAACTGATCATCAAAGACATGATCCACCAGCCTCATCTTCAACAAATAATGACTACCCTTATGGAACAAATATTCATAAGAGGGTAAGTTGTAGCCATAGTAATAGCGTGTCTGCCAGCCACCAAAGAGAGGGAACCTTACAACAAAGCTCAAGATAAAACCAAATTTATAAATTTCATTGATACTTTGTACCTGGGTCGAAGCTCCAATGAAACATAGTCTTCTTCCTCTCGTAAATTTGAAGTAGATATGTTTCCAATTTCATCTCTATAATAAACATCCTGAGCAGCTGCAGGCAACAGTGTAGTGTAACCCTTTACAGAAGATGGCCCACTGTTTGGGTTACGTTGGAAATCATATCGACTAAATGGTCCTCTGAGAGATGCACCTACAATACATGCACACCACAAAAATGATCTACATTGTTGAATGCATGCAGATTGCATCCACAATATCATTCTGGGCTCAGACTGTAAATCTACCTGTATGCTTGATGTGGACATGTTCCTCCACTGCTATATTTCCCCAATGTGAAACTTCAATGACTCTCTCCAACTCTGCCACTGCAAGGAAGGGACCATTGTTCTCATAGTGAATCTCCACTTTCCCATGAGAGAATGCAGCCACATCGTTGTATGGTCCATAAGTCAGTGTCTCATCTGCACTATTGGTAGGGGTCACGCGAGTGAATGATTCAATCTTGGAGGAAGGCAAAGTGAAGATGGTGCTTTGTGTCTTTGATAAGTAAGGAGATAGGAGGTAGCTACTCCCCACAAACTTCACCTGCTGGACATCATTTTGAGTGATCTCTGCTGGAAAAGGCAGAATTGCCTGGAAAAAAACAACTTCTATTACTACAGTGACAGATGCGCCACTTGACAGGGAAGGGATGACAATCTTGTACACAGCAGCCTTGTTCATGTGTGGGAGGGGTCGGTCCTCTATTGCAGGAATTGAAGGATTTTCTTTCCCCAATTGAACCTATAAAAGAAACAGATTATTATAAGGATGATATTACACATAAGAACTAACCTGTGCACCAATATAAGCCACTTTAGCAGCCAATTGTGGTTCCACCGTATAGAACATGGAATTAACTGGTGCAGAACCTTTATTTTCCACAACCATTGTAACCTTTTGTTTGACTAATGGTGACCTCAAGTCTACTTCCCTGGTTACTGTAGAAAGTACTAGATTTTTCACTCTTAAATCAGGTGGAACCTTCTTTCCTGCGACCATACTGTAACAGGACACCAGCACACACAATATAACACACTTGCAATACCACATCTTCCACATTGCAATTTGTTCACGTGTTCTTCCAATTACGCATATAAGTAGCTGACGATCCTTTTCCAAACCATGGCCAGCAAAAATATTGTGAAGAAGGTAGGTTGGCGATATCATTGCTACCTATATAGCTATGGTGTTATATGCTGTAGACTACAGGCTTGACTGGGTATGATGTGGTCCCTAATGCCAGATCAGTAAGTTATTCACTTTTCACTTCATATAATATTTATTAGCTACAATAATAATAGGTGTTGTGTGCTTTGTACACAAAGATCCTCTCTGCTCTACAAAGTTTCCCTAAAGAAGCAACCTATCGCCACCAAACAGAGCAAGTTGTCCAGCAGAGACTGCAAATAGTACAGGCTGAAACTGACATCTCGCTATTGGAGAAGAAGATAGGGTGTGGTCAGGTGGAGGAACTAATAGATCAAGTATGCATTCACCGTGAATAATGAATAGGTGTAGTTAATGCAAGTGTTTATACATAATATAACCACTATAATTATAGGCTGAAAGAGAACTCTCTCTCACCAAAAAAATGGAAGAATGGCAACCATGGCAACCACTGACATCTGACCCTCCACCTAATCAGTGGAAATGGCCTTGAAGATGGACTAACTCTGAGAACACACAATGACATCAACTTGGCAATTTTGTTAGTGTTAGCTGTTCAGCAGGTGTTAAATAATTGTTGAAAGATACAAAACATGGCTGTTGAGTTAGCTCCATCAGATACTTGGACAGATGTGCCTAGCATTGCGCACAATAGCATGGTGAAAATGCAACTGGTTAGGTTTATACAATACCTGCAAATCAAGGTGCATGATGGGTTCATCTCTGAGGTCTGGGTCATCTTCCACCTCCCAACCATCACAACCACTGGCAGCAGCTGTAGCTAGAAGCCTTTCAAGTGTCCCCTCCAACCCTTCCTCTCGATCTTCTCCATCCAGCTAATTTTGACAGATAAAGGTATACATACTAAAAGAATGAGTATGTACATACACTCACCTCATTGGAATAGAGGTCATCCTCTACTGTGCATTCCATACAGTGCTGAAGATCACTCACCAACAACTTCACTATCTTAACTGGCAGGGTGACTTCACTCCACCTTGGAGGTAGAGCTGCTTGCTGAGATTGGGTCTGTATGCCTATACATGCACAGATGGAACTACATCATTATGCAACATCCAACACACCTTGTCCCTCAGGCACTATTTCTTCCCCTGCTAGTAGCATTCCAGTTAGTCTGTGATCTCCAGTAGAGATACAGTGAGAGAGAAGTTGACAGAGGGCTAGGGTACTCACTCTGGTCTCATAAACACCAAAGAAAAAAGGCTGTGGAATAAACTGGATTAAAAACACCTCAAATCAAGCGTTTGCAATATACATACATGTCTTAAGCACCATTCCGAGATGACGTAATTGAGAGCTGGCTTTCCTGAAGGATCAGGAACATTTGAAAGGAAAGAGAGTACATTTTCCATCTGAAAAGTTAAACCATTAAAATAGTATATTTATGGCTAATAGTATATTTATGGCTAATAGTATATTTATGGCTAATGTACTGTACCTCAGTTTGAATTAGTTGGGCAAATACCAAGAGAAGTGACTGCATAACATTTGGTGTGGATACACTCTGCATCTTACTTAAGACAGCTCGAAGAAGCAATTCAAAATCCTGCCCTAATGCAGTCCCAGCCTAGAGGGGCATGGTAATGTAGCATGTCATGTGACTTGTATAATATGTTGGTTACGCACCTTCTTCACGAATACAATAATGAGTCTGCCGACAAAAGAGGCTGAAAACTCTGGCATTAAAGGATCGAGCAAGTGAAGGATTGTCTCCACCACATAGTGCAAGCCATCTCGACCCTCTGAATCACTCCTGGAAACATATAGTTGCAGTGCATGGAACAAAACAGAGGGACTCACCATGCAGCCAGCTGTCCCACTGATACAGATACAAATGCTCTGATGCACTCTCCACCATTCTGAAGACATGCAAAATCAAGCCACAGGCTATAATATGTATAGATAGAGATACCTGCAGAACAGCAGAATCTGATGACTCCAATATTTTCTTGACAGCAATGGGAAAGATTTGTTGAATGAATGTGCTTGGTAGGCCAGCACCACCCTCTACAGCACTCCCTCTCACAATATGCACCAGCACATCCAGCACAGCCTACAACAAACCAATACCAGCACTCTTATCACATCACATCATGCACCACTCACACATGTACACTAACATGTTTCTAGTCCTTGGGAGTGAGGGAAATGAGGGAGGAGGTAGTGAGGTAGTGAGGTGAGCAATAATTAAACTCTCTATTCAGGGTGTTTAGTAATTAATAATATTATACTCAGATTTGACACAAGGCAAAAACTGTAAAATTAGAACTACACACATCACTCACAGAGAAACTTACAGCTACTAGTCCCAGGTTCATTTGAGGAGACAAAGAGCCCAATATTTCCACAGCAGTAGGAAAAAATTGTGAATGCAAGGAGTTATGGCAACCAGGGTTGAGGGAGAGAGCCTCAAACAGTTCTTCTACACACGAACTGATGCCTGGATCTGCACAGGAACCAAAAAGGGGAATGCAGTATGGAAACCACACGAATACACACACCATGTGAATATTGTACAAAGAGAGACATTGCCAGAGGTACTATATTAGAACAGCATTGTGCAGTCACTGTCATGTCCATCTGTAGACAAAGCACAGTACAGTTATTACATCTATTATAAGGAGGTCCTCGTTACCCTGGAAACAAGCTGGAGAGAATCTACCACCAAAAAGACAACATCTTCGGGTGATTCACTGGCCAATTGACACAGACTATTCAGGTATCCTGTCAACCATGTGCCAAGCAACTGAGCATGCCCAGTGTCCTTTAATTCACTACAGAAACTACACAGAATGTAAAATTGATAAAACTCAAAAGAGTTAAGAGAGCTCACTAAAACACAGACTTTGCAGCAAGGATCCTTAGAACTGGCTTCTGTGAAGGCTGGATGGCATTTCCAACAATCTCCATACACCTGTGAGCAATAGAATGACCTCAATATCACATGGCTGTGTAGCTAACTTCAGGAGGATGGCAGGAGAGAGGAGAGAAGAGGCTTTGCCTGTCAGCCACAGACAGCGACCACTGAGAAGTGAAGAGGCTGAATGATGAGAGATAGTCTTAAAAAGACAAGAAATTGACTGAGTAGGACTTAACTATCTGCTGTAATGTCCGCAAGAACAACTTTTTCAACAAAGTTCTCCATATCAAATTCAACCTCTTCACTTTTCAATCCCTCAACTAAAAGACCAGAGACCAAGTAACATGCTTCATGGACCTGCAATATGGCAAGGAAAAATATAACAGAGAACTAAGATTGGGACAAGCTGACCTTCCACCAGTGTGAGGAAGAGTTAACTGGATTCTCATCTAAGTGCTTGTTGACAGCATGTACAATAGCAGAATAGCAAGGTCTTGACAGATTAGGCTCTTCAGTAAAAGACTGGATGAGGTCAAGTGCTGAGAGCCTGACTTTAGGAATATATCAATATTTTAGAACTTGAAAGAAGACTGCGGCCAACTTACTAGAATATGAAAACTCATTTTCATCTTCATCGACAAACTGGCTGACACTACCCATCCAACAACTGAACTAAGAATATAGAACCATCTGAAGATAGTCTCCACACGTTGATGGACACTTACCTGTTCCTGTGTTACCTGCATGTGGACGAGGAGAAGATAGACTAGTTGTGGCATAATGGGAACGAGAAGTTCCTGAAGATGACTGCTTTCACCAAGAACATTGATAAACTCAAAAACTGCAAAGATTTCCGTCTCCTGACTTATGACCTCTCCATCAGAATCATACACCTCTTCAACCAGCTGCTCAGAGTTCACCACAGAGTTCAAATACCTGCACACAAACAATGAAATACTTGGACAGGGTTCAAAGGTTATACTAACACAGTAGTCCCTCGGGTTAAAATTTTCCATACAGGAGTGACCACAGTCATGATGTGTGGGGTTAAAGTCTGAGTAAAAGATCGAAGTAGGTGACACAATGTCATAATCACTTCCTTTCTAAGAGCATGGTCTCTGTTGCTAGGCAACTCGCTGCTGAGAATGTCAACAAATGCATGCAGATAATCACTTATGGAAGGAAGCAGAATGACTCTGGCTGCATCCTAGATAAAGGAGGGAGTGGCGTAATGCATATAGAGGGTTATTAGACCTTACAGGGATGGACATGGAAGTGGTGAATATTAATCCTGAGAGAAGGTTGTAGATATGAACAGCTCTTGTTCTGGTGTGTACACTATAGATCTCTCGTTGAGTCATGACCTTTAGCAGATAAGGTAAGATTGCATGTGCAACATGAGGAACTTGCGTGTCTGACACATCCTGACAAAATTCTGTGGGACATACTAGTCATTGGAGCAATAAAGATGACACATGTTTACCTGTCAATACGCGCATGGCCCCGTGGACAAGGTTAGGACTCCCAGATTCAAGAGATAGCACAAGCTGGTCAAACAGGTTCGGCCAGTCTTCTGGCCAGTCCCAATAAGCTATGGCTGATATAGCATAGGCCTATGGGGAAAGGGAAGTAGGGAGAGTAATAGTTGTCAGACATTAATAAAGATCAACACACCACAGTAGCTCTAACTTTACTTTGACTGTCTCCCAGACACAATGGCAAGAGTTCTCTGATGGCAGTCTTGGTCTACAGACAACCAAATACAGCATTGAACAAAGATATATAACAGTTGTCACTGACCTTCTCCTGCAGCTCTGGCTCCTGGAACTTGGCACTGAGTTTGTTCCAATGACCTTCTATGTATTGCTTGAGAATAATAGATGCTAACTAGAGGAGAATACATTGAATAAAAAAAACTATAAATAACAGCTGCCACACCCACCTGTCTGTATTCAATTGGACTCTCATCAGAGGCCATCATCTCAGCCAATATCACTCCAAATTCTGTAATAATTAGAGAAAATGGATAATAAATGTTTCTCCTTGATGCCGAATATATAGGTCATGTGCATCTCTGTGGTGCACGCGCGCACACACACACATGCACACACACACACAGAGAGAGAGAGAGAGAGAGAGAGAGAGAGAGAGAGAGAGAGAGAGAGAGAGAGAGAGAGAGAGAGAGAGAGAGAGAGAGAGAGAGAGAGATGTGACCTTCAGTGACCTCCAGTGTCTTCAAATCCTCCTCAGCAAATTTTCTTGCACGTTGGTCTGGCCCCAGGATAGCTGCCAAGCATGAAGATACCCCTAACTTCACAGCAGCCTTTTGATCATCCATCGGCAAACGAGTTTCCCAGCATACATGCCAGCTTCACCAGTGCAGCAGGCCCAATGGAGACGATCTTTACCAGCTCAGTTGCACGTGCACGTGTCCTACAAAATGGCTGGCGCTCAGCCAGCAGCAGCTGCGAATAAAGATGCTAGTGGCCACAACAGCCTGCCAAAGATCAAGTGGAAGAAGGTGACATCAACAAGTGGTCCATCTCCACGTCCTCGCCATGGTCACAAGGCAGTTGCCATAAAGGAACTGATTATTATATTTGGTGGAGGGAATGATGGAATAGTAGAGGAGCTCCATGTGCTCAACACTGGTACAGCTAGATATCTCACTCGTATGTTATAATCAGGTATGGTATATTTCACAGCAACTAGCCAATGGTTCATGCCTCAAGTACGTGGTGAAAAACCAACTGGGTGTGCAGCATTTGGGTTCATCTGTGATGGTGTACGGTTGCTCATTTTTGGAGGAATGATGGAATATGGAAGATATTCCAATGATGTGGGTTTCTGGTATCCTTTTTAATGCAGCTGTTCACTTTATGTTCCCTGATTGTAGTTGTATGAACTACTTGCCAGCCGATGGGAGTGGCGTCGACTGACCCCTCTGTTGGAACCCCCCTGCCCACGACTAGGCCACTCCTTCAACTTGGTGGGACAGAAAGCTATTATATTTGGGGGACTTGCTAATGAGTCCAGTGACCCTAAACTCAATATTCCCAAGTTAGGGATGCTATTAATGGTGTTGGTAGGTTCATTACAACTTTCAATTTACAGGTACCTGAACGATGTCTACTCACTAGAAGTGCTCGAGGGCACTTCCCTTCAGTGGGAGTGTCCTGACATTGAAGGCCCAACCCCTTGTCCCAGAGAAAGTCATTCCTCTGTAACCATTGGCAACAAATTACTTGTTTATGGTGGCATGAATGGAAGGAGGTTGAATGATCTCTGGACCTTGAGTGTTGGTATGTTTACAAGGTAGTGTATTGTAGAGTCACTGGGTCAGGATTATAAACTCAAGGAAATCCTGTATAGCACACTGTACATAGAGAAATTAATTTGTATCATTAAAATCGCCTATTGATTGGAGGCTTGTTACTGCAGAGAACATGCAGTGGTCAGCCATAACAGCACAAGGACCTAACCCTCTGCCTCGTAGCTTGCATTCTGCAGTCCTGCTCAAGAACAGGTTGTTTGTGTTTGGGGGTTGGGTTCCAGTACTGGCTGAGGATGGTTCACTTCCTTCTCATGAGACTGAATGGAAATGTTCAAACTCTGTTGCCTGCTTCAATACAGGTATCCTATGCATATACCACAGCCTGCAGGGATTAATATTGTCCTCTGTACCCTGCACAGTCAAATGGAGTATGTCCATCCATGGGGAGACATTCCTTCCCATTCCTTAGTCCTTAACTATTAATTTTTAGATACAAGTACATGGGAAGAGATGCCCAGTTTCCCTGAGGATGGAGATGACAGTTGCCCCTGTCCTAGGGCAGGACATACAGCTGCAGTGGTTGGCACAAGGATGTATGTGTGGAGTGGAAGAGATGGCAATAAGAAAGTGTGGAATAATCAGGTAGTTCTCTTGTATGTATTGCTGTGCTGGTCTTGTGATCCTCACTTCTTGTTGAAGGTGTGCTGCAATGATTTATGGTTTCTTGAGACAGAGAAGCCATCAGCTCCTGCTCGTATTCAGTTGGTGAGGGCTGGTACTAATTCACTGGAATTACTCTGGACAAATGTTTCGTCAGGTCAGCAGTGTGTGTGTAAGTATGTGTGTGTGTTTATATCATTTTTCTTTTCCTTCAGCTGACAACTATTTGTTGCAGATACAGCCTTACAACTTCACCTCTTCTAAAGCCAAAGTTGAACCTAAACCTGACCCCACAACCAAACCCGAATCAGATGACTCACCGAGTACTGTAGCACCAGCAACTGGCCAGAAGGAGGCAGTTCCCCAGTGGTATGATGTTGATGTGGTTAGAGGAACACAATACACTGTCTCAGGATACAATGTTAAAGTCGAAACACCCACTGACCAGGGTCAGCAAGAGGTCAGGCAGAGAATTTCCCTCCTCCTTTCTTTTATTTTGTTTCCCATTAGAAATCCTTGTCTATTGCTCCGAGTGTGCAGAAGGTGGAGCTACAACCGGGCAAGGCTTATAAATTTCGTGTGTGTGGTATCAATTCATGTGGTAGTGGTACCTTTTCTGATGTGGCAGCATTCAAGACATGTATGCCAGGTTTCCCTGGGGCACCCTCTGCTATTCGAATCAGTAAGGTATACAAGATTATCTCTGCCCACAGACTTTGGCACAATTTGCAGTCACTAAAATTTCATGGGCAATATTAGACCACGCCCAGAGTTTAATCTGAATTCTTTATTTGCGTTGAATCTGGTCACTTTACTCTCCTCCTCTGTTGATTATAGAGTTCAGAAGGTGCCCACTTGTCATGGGAACCTCCTGCCAACAATGCTGGTACAATTACCGAGTATAGTGTGTACCTGGGACTAAAGCCTGCTCCAGGTACAGTGCCTGGTACGATGGCCTTTGCTCGTGTGTATTGTGGGCCCGGAAGTTCATGCGTGGTGTCTCACAACCAGCTTTTATCTGCTCACATTGATACAACCTCTAAACCAGCCATTATATTCAGGATAGCTGCAAAGAATGACAAGGGGTAAGAGCATGGTTTACTGATCACCAGCTGTTGCAGACTTTGACCCTGCAGGTATGGTCCTGCAACTCAAGTCAGATGGCTCCAGGACCCAAAACCTGCTGACAAAGCAGCTGCAGCTGTTGCTAAGCGACCTGCCCCAACTCCACCCTCTAAGTGAGTGTATTGGGCATGTGTTATTTATATTTAGATCATTCTTAAATTGTGTGTAGTGAAGATGCAAAGAGAGCCAAGACTTCATAAGTGATGTAAAGTCAAGACTTTTATTCATTTACAATAACATTCACAATAACATTCAAAATGTAATGCTGCCAGCAACCAGTTTAGAAGTTGAGCTGTTGGCCTTTGACACACACACTTTTAAACTTCCACATGGCCTTCCACATGGTCTAACAAAAAATATGTATACATTCATGTCACATAGTAATTAACTTGCCATACATCAAAATCCATATCTCTTCCATGCCTTTTTTCCATCAGTTCTTTGATTTCATTGGAGAAGTATTCCTGTGATGTCCCTTCCACATCAATGTAATGACAGCCAGAGCTGGCATAATGTGTAGAGATGGCCTATATCATTAGTGGCAGTTCATAGCTCAAGCATTATATAATTTTTAAATGGTAACCTTTCTGAAGCCAGTGGTCCTGTTTCTACCTGAGCCATGGATGAGGAGGGGGTGGAAGAATACTGTGTCCCCTGTTTGCATTTCCAGATGAAGCCTGGGATAATTGGGGTCATAGTCCATGATGCCATGATACATCTTGTTGACTCCACCCTATACAACACAAATTTATTCATCATCAGGTTCCCACCTTATATATGGTATTAAAGTTGTACACTAGAATGAGCTTGAGGTAGGTGACAAAACTTGAATATCAGATCTCTCAGCTTGAAAATTTGGAGTGAGATTGTTTTCTTGAGAGTGGCCTGCCATGTGGGTTAACCAGGCTTTCCCCTGTGGGCATTAACCATTGATTTTTGCCATGTGAGTCTGTTCAATAAAATAAATTAGGACTTTGAGAGTGACATTTGCAGGTTTGCCAAGTCAGCACACCCATGAAATCATTCAGGAGGATGAGGTATACATACTTTTTTTTGACTTATGATCAACTTATATATTGGGGGACTCAAATAGAGCAGTCATTAGATCTTTGAGAGAGCTAATCTATTAGGGACAACATCTCACCTCCCACTTTGGGTACGAGTGAGGAAGTAGCCTGTTCATCTTGTGTGTGCCAGGGAGTACCACTAAACAGCCATTTTGTCTGTGCACATGTTCCATAGCTGTCCAACTGCACACAATTCTGTCTGCTGGCCGAAAAGGAAAGTAGTGAAGATCTGCAACAGACAAACATCACTATCACAATCAAAATTCATACCATACACTTCAAATAGTTACCTTGATGCATTGGATGTCTGGAAGTCTTTGATCCAGTATCTGGTGGCTTATTGATGAGCATTGTGTGTATGGCCATGATGTCTGGTCCAGTGAAACACTCCACATACTTGATCACATCAGGTAACTTGCAATAGTCAAGAAGTACTTTATCAAACTAGACAAGTTCCTATATTTAATAGCAAAGTGAACACTTGAGTGATAGGAATATACCTGAAAATCTTGTATCTTGTTGATAGCTCTTTCTCCTTCCATAAACTCTCCTTTGGCAATGGCTACATCTTTCATGATAGTTAAACCTCTTGCTTTCACTTCTTTAGTGCATATCTGGCGGAATCGTTCTCGATATATATCGAGATTGTGAAGGGAGACCAGTCCTTTCACTACCAGGTAGCCATTCTCCTCATAGAACAGCCTGTCTTCTCGTGACAGCACTCCTTTACTCTCAGCAGCATCTAAGGAATAGCGGAATTTCTGCCCACCTGTGGAGTTAGCTTCATTGGTCTCCGAGTCATGGTTGGCCTTTAAATGACCCAAAATAGTACCTAACCTTCTCTCCGACATTAATACTGCAGAGGCTAGGGTGGGGTTGCAGAAGACCCCACCCGGCCCTCTAGAGGCCTAGACGGTCGGTGCATCATATCGGGCTCCAGGCGGGGGAGTGACATTTCTTGCAGGCATTATTATTATTGATGTTACAAAATTAATGTGAAGCTCCTATCCCTGGATATTTTATTAGTTTCTATGGAGGGGAGGGGAGGGGAGGGGAGAGCCTGATAGATGGGACACCTAAATGTGTAGGAGAGTTGCAGGGTCTAGAGGTCAGGTAATGGAAATCCTTTGTCTCAGTTAAGCTGCAGTGGGTAAAATTCATGTGTAGTATTAATTCCCTGGTAGTGAAATGTGTGATCCCTAGAACACTTATCATGTGAAATTCAGTGCTGCAAAGTAAATTGAAGTTATCAGTGAAGGTAATTTCACATTTTTTTCTCTGAACACACCTCATAAGTGCTATGATTTTTTTTTATTTTTTATTTTGTACCAAGAACTCAACAACCATGCAGTTCAACCCTCAGATAGCCTATAGCTATAGCCCTTATTCCCTCAGATAGCCTATAGCTATAGCCCTTATTCTAATCATGTCACTGGAATCTGATCACCTGCACTCCTCTTTGATTATAGTGCCAACTTGTGGGGGCCTCTGAACCCACTGGTAGAAGGGAAAAGCCATCTGGTGATACAAACTGTCACAGTGCATGCATGGTTCAAGGAATAGAAAACTATCTTTGGTCGTGAGTCCTAACCCCATAGGTATTGACCTAATTGCACCCTCCAGCTGGGTGTAAGGACAGGTGCATGATGGTGAAGACAGCTAAGACCTTGGGAACTTTTCTTTATTTCTGCCATTGCAAAATTATTGTTATATGAGTTTCTATCTACAAGCACAGTCACAATACTAGCAAGTTGTCTGTTGAATGGCATCACCAGCTTCTAGAGGTTGATTTGTTGGCCCCTGACACATATACCTTTAACTTTCCATATAGCCTAACAAACAAAAACATACACTCATGTCACATAGTAATTAATAATAGCTGTATATACATACATCAAAATCCACATCTACGTCTGTTTGCAACCTTCGTCTGGCTATATCTTTGACCTCCTTAGAAAGATATTCCTGTGTTGTTCCTTCTACATTAATGTAATGACAGTTGGAGCTGGCATAGTGTGTAGAGATGGCCTATATCATAATTAAAAATCACAAGTAGCTAATGTGAAGAGGGAAATTAACAATTCATAGCTAGAGTCACACTATGAATAACATAATTTTTTATCTGGTAACCTTTCTGAAGCCAGTGGTCCTGTTTCTACCTGAGCCATGGATGAGGAGGGGGTGGAAGAATACTGTGTCCCCTGTTTGCATTTCCAGGTGAACCCTGGGAGAATTGGGGTCATAGTCCATGATGCCATGATACATCTTGTTGACTCCACCCTATATACCACACACACTTATGGTTACACCACACACTTAAACCTCAGGAAGTGGTACTTAATCTAACCAACTACTGCTAGTAAACAAAACACTTTTAGCTTCTGGCTATAAATCTCACCTCCCACTTTGGGTATGAGTGAGGAAGCAGCCTGTCCAACTTGTGTGTGCCAGGGAGTACCACTAAACAGCCATTTTGTTTGTGCACATGTTCCATAGCTGTCCAACTGCACACAATTCTGTCAGCTGGCCGAAAAGGAAAGTAGTGAAGATCTGCAACAGACAAACATCACTATCACAATCAAAATTCACATCATCTAGTTACCTTGATGCATTGGATGTCTGGAAGTCTTTGATCCAGTATCTGGTGGCTTATTGATGAGCATTGTGTGCATGGCCATGATGTCTGGTCCAGTGAAACACTCCACATACTTGATCACATCAGGTAACTTGCAATAGTCAGAAAGCACTTCATCAAACTAGACAAGTTTTTATATCAAAGTGAACACTTGAGTGATAGTAGGTATATACCTGAAAATCTTGTATCTTGTTGATAGCTCTTTCTCCTTCCATAAACTCTCCTTTGGCAATGGCTACATCCTTCATGATAGTTAAACCTTCTACCGTCACTTCTTTAGTGCATATCTGGCGGAATCGTTCTCGATATATATCGAGATTGTGAAGGGAGACCAGTCCCTTCACTACTAGGTAGCCATTCTCCTCATAGAACAGCCTGTCTTCTCGTGTCAGCACTCCTTTACTCTCAGCAGCATCTAAGGAATAGCGGAATTTCTGCCCACCGGTGGAGTTAGTCTCCGATCCCACCGAGGCCTTTAAATGACCCATAATAGTACTTAACCTATTCTCCGACATTTTCGCTGCAGTGCAGAGGCTGCTCCTTGAAGTGGTATTGTTAGCTAGCTATAGCTGTATAGCTATAGAGGATCGAGTTTCGTTCCGAGTGGTGAGTACACGCTGTTTCAAGTAACGGCAATGATCCTAGGAATGGAGTTGCTACCTTAACAGCTCGTGACCGTTACACCAGCTACGGGTAGGTAGTAGTGGAGCTATTACTGTAGGTACTCACGGGTAGGTAGTAGTGGAGCTATTACTGTAGGTACTCACGGGTAGGTAGTAGTGGAGCTATTACTGTAGGTACTCACGGGTAGGTAGTAGTGGTAGTTAGATAGATAGCTATAGTATAAAATTTATCAATAATTCATGTTTAATAATTACATAGCTAGCAATTGATTATTTTGACCATTTTAAATTCCTTGTGCTAGTTATTTAATATAGTGGAACCTCTGAATAACTCTTACAGGTAGTCACATTGTTTGATTTGGGGGCAGAAAAACAGGGGACTGGATGCACACACACTTGAGTAGTTTATGCATGACTAGACATACCAAAACTAGTTCTAAGTGATGACAAACTAGTTACTACTCTGAGCTGGTGGACTAGTCTAGTGTAGACCAAGTTAGGG
The DNA here is from genome assembly GCA_964016965.1 of Diacarnus erythraeanus. Classification (NCBI taxonomy): domain Eukaryota; kingdom Metazoa; phylum Porifera; class Demospongiae; order Poecilosclerida; family Podospongiidae; genus Diacarnus; species Diacarnus erythraeanus. The sequence continues at coordinate 54,067 of OZ024674.1, forward strand.
ACCCATCCATCATCAAGTTTTTTGTATTTTTGTTGGTGATGAGCAGTATAACTTGTACTGCATTACATAATTAATTACAGTGGGATGTCGACATTCTGCACCTACCCTTTCAAGGGACAAGTGCCAATTGACTATGCCATGAGATAATAACACTCTATTGAGACAATAGGGTACAATAATAATATTATTACTGTATATTATAGTGCAAGGCTAGGAGGAGCTGTATCTTGTACTAGCATTACAGTGATCATGGTAAAAATATTAATTATTATGTACAGAGAAATCAGAGAAGTTAGGATAATTATTATTATTAGTCATCCAACTGGCAGAGCAAGGCACAGCCTCGCATTATCCAGTATTTAACTGGTTTGTCAGTAGGCAAGTCAATGGATAAGACATAGTTGGTAGAATGACCAGTAGTGGAGAGGGTTCCACGTCGAGCACTGGTCTTGTAGAGGGGACAGACATAATCTCCTTTTTCTTTCAAGTCAAACTTTTTAGCTGCAATGATAACATCACAGGTCGTACAACAAGTATTGCTATGTATGGTACTATTAGAAAATAGCCCTGGCTTCTATAGTGATTAGTGAGGTTACTGAATTACAGTTGACCAATGCAATACTGACCAGGTTTAATCCAGATGACAGGCATTGAGTCATAGAGGATCTTAGGAAGCTGCTCTGCCAATACAGACCTACAGAAGTAATCTATAGCCACTAGAGACCATCCTATTACTTATAATACCTCTCCCTGCTCCACCTTGCACCATCCAAGAACAAACCCTTAGTGTAGACCCCATCTTCTGGGGGAGTGGTCAATTCATCAACATTCATCACTTCAAACTCAAATGATAGTTGGTCTATGGGAATGATGTACTTACGAGCATAGTTCTGCATGGCACTGGTCAAAAAAGCCTAAAGATTTGTACATACATGTACAAAGTTAAATGACCAGGTCTATAGTTTGTGTGTACCTGTGTGAAGTAGAAACCAGATATCCAGAACACTGTGGGCTTTCCCTTATCCATCCATTCCTGTAGGAACTTGAGTCGCTGAAGGAAGTCTGCAACATAGCTTCCTAAGGGTTTGAGGCTAGGGTACGAACGTTTAGCCCAGTAATCTGGTAGTTTACCAATCAGTAGGGAGTGAGCTAGGGCTTCTAACTCAGCATTCATTACAACCAAACCCTTAATAGCCTTTTTAAGGTTAGTCAGAGAAGAGGTAATGGCATCAATTAGTCTGTTAAATCGTTCCATCTCTTGCACTAGTACTGTGTTCATACTCTCCTCATAACGAATGGGGTATTTGTCCTTAGTGGCTTCCAAATCAAACCTTTTTGGAACCTAGATGACATTGCATGTAGGTATAACACACTGCCACAAGCTGTACAAATAAATATACCTTTGACAGGATGTCTGATGCTATCTCATTGAGAGTGTCTTCCATCTTCTTTCCACTGCCTTCTCCTCTGTGGCCACTCTGGGTAAGGAGCATGGAGTCAAAGAGAATCTTTGTTTCTTGTAGTTCTTTAGATATATCCACATTATCATCCATACCAAACACCTCAGGAGCTTGAGACATGGGCAGTTCTTTGATAAACTCCACGTAAGATTCATAGTCACCTACACGTTTTAGTAAATCAAAACATTGCTATGCTATGTAAGATAATATTAAAATGTTCTCCCTTTTATGGCATGGCTCCATATTTTTATATTCATTTAGGACAGTACAGGAATAAAAAAATCTCTATTTACCAGAAGACTTTCAGAGCAACAAAATGGTTAGGTGAATGTATACATAATATGTTTCACAAGTAGGAGAGGAGTAGCCACACTGACCTTTAGGAGGAGCATAGTAAGTACCACTCAGAGAAAATTTGTATTTGACGTCAGATATCACTTCAGGACAATAAAATGTTGACAGAATGCTCATCAGACATCGTCTGCAAGGGAATGTCATCACCATACATGCAGTGTAAGGTATCAGTTTTACCTAGCTTATAAACCAGTTATCTAACTACACAACTATATTTCAGTGCACACACACACACCTGTCCCTGTCATCTGTGACCCTGCCACCATAGTTACATTGCCCAGTTAAGTAAATGATGGCATCAAATGGGACTTGCTCATACTCATTGATAAACATCTGAAGTTGCCTGACACTGATACGAAGGTCAGACTCATTGAACCCATAAGGGATATTCCAGCCAAGGGGACCAAACTTTCTTCTTTCCTGGACTAGAGCGTGGAAAAAACACAATGAAAAGAGAAGCTTCTCCCACACCTGCAGGTAATAGGTGAAGTTAGAGTTGTAGTGTATAGGAGGGAATGACTGACTAGTTCCTTGCCATGACATCCACGGAAAAAGACCTGGTCAGAGATGGGATCAGTGAGGTAGGATTGTAGAAGATTCTGTCTGAGTCCAGTGGGTGGTTCATTTGTCATCTTCACTCCATTCTGCAACACAGTCACTGGAAACTAAATAAAGGTACACACATTATGTGTAATATTATAGCTAGTAAGTGTATGTACCTATCATGGTACCAAGGAAAATTGATCTTGCAATCAAAATTCAAAAATGATGTAATGGAACTAGTCCCCATGCAAACCTAATGACCCGACCAGCTGGTTATCTCCATCCATACAGACTTAATGACTCCTCTGGCCAGAACTGTGCTAATAGAATAATTAACTTTAAGGGTAAAGTGTGTCTAATCATCGGTCATGTGTGGTTAACAGCTATTTTAGAATAGTTATGACCTTTGAACTGGCTCAATCTTAATGTTTGCACCATAGGACTAAGAACTGCTGAGTCCTCATTAATAATGTGTGTACTCACAGATTCTGTCTAGTGTGTACTGGGAAAGATTATTTATTGGGTATGAGTTGTAGAGCCATATAGCTATAATATTAATACTGATAACTACAGAATGCATTATAGAAGAATTGTGTGTCTACATGTACACACTTTCGAACCTTATCTGAGGGGTATGAAGTAAGCCACATTCTAAAATCAGGATTGACTGACTCGGGTCTCAATTCCTCACAGATTTTTTCCATGGCAGGCATCCAAGAGACAGCTAAATGACAATTCTGTAACACAACCCAAGTCCCATCCTTTACCGCAGATTCTATCATCTTCTGAGCCACTGGACCTTGACCTTGTCCTAATGAGATGGCATTGAACTTGCCCCCACTGAACCCTTTGTCCTCTGCAAATTTAATGAGGCTAGCCATGGGGTCTGCTCCTGGTGACAACACAAAGATCAGTGGCATAACACAATTAGAGTCTGCATATGAACGAGCAAGGTCAAAGGGTGGAGGCTCAACAAATTTATGCCCCAGCTTGAGCTTGACAAAATTGATAACGAGAGGAATGACCTTATCTGGCCGCAAACAACGAAGAACAACCATCTTCTGGAAATCAGTGAGTTCATCATTCCACGGATGAGGGAGGATGGCTGAGTGAGGCTCACGATCATCATAATACCTTTTCCACTCTGACAAATTCTCTTCAAAACTCTTTCTAAACTTCTTGAAGCCTTTTAAGTCGGTCATACGACAGATCTCATCCCAGGACTTATCGGAGAGCCAGGAGGGAGAGGGATTAGGAATTTTATTCTCCAGACCCACTCCACCCGTCAAGAAAAACATGAATTCGGTATAATCCAAACTCTTCTTAGCTCTAGAGGGGTAGAGAGAGGTGGTGGAGGTGGTAATAGCTACAGTGCTATAATTTGGCTAATCTATCTGTATAGATTTCAATTAACACCTACTACACTTAGCTTTACTGTTGTAGCAGCTACACATGGCTGCTGCCATAATAAATTCAAACTCACGTTAGAAGGTTACAGCAAAGTAAGAAAGAAAAAAGAAGCTTATCCTTCTCAAAGAGTGACCGACAAACATTACAATAGAGATTATATGTGAAATGTTCTGTGAGGTAACGCAAACGTCTATCAAGATGTTTGGATTTAGTACTAAAGACAGGAGAGGGGTTGGAGTTATAATAGGAAATTAGCTACGTAGTTTGCTGACTTACCTTTCAGTAATGGATATGAGGAAGTTGTTTACAAACCATGCTAATGAGTATTGGTACATGGGGTCAATGTTGGGGAGCTCTGTGATGGAGAAGAATAGTACCGATCCATGCACAGCCACAGGACGATAGCCTGCACGAGACTGTTCAATCTTCTTCTCTGTCTCCTCGGCAATTTTCTGTTTCTTTGAAATTTCATTGGAAAGGACTTTAGACGAGTCCAGAATCTGAATAGCAGACTCATCTTCCAAAATATTGCCCTCAGAAGTAGACAACGTTTCCAAAATCTTGTCCTCAATTTCTTTCAGTTGCTTCTTGTTCTCTGCACTCTGCACAATCAGAGCATTTCTCTCTTCCTCCAGCTCAGGCCTACTCACACAAAAACATAAATAATTTCACTTATCATGGTCCAGTTACTTTCTTGATAATAAATAAAGCAAATACTAAACGCTGGTGGAAACTAACACTGATGGAAACTACCTGCTATGATTCACCTTTCTTTGGCCACCACGATCCCCAGGAGTTGGTCTTCCAAGCCTTCAGGGGTGATCATGAAGTTGAGTAGAGTGACTTTGGTGGATAGTTCTGGGAGGTAGTGAGGGTTTCGTAGTTTAGTGGTAATATAAAGTTTAAAGTCACTGGAGTATTCAATAGTATTGTCCCCTAGTTTTATACAGTAGACACCACCCTGTTTAAATGTCTGCTTGAGTAGAAGTGGCTCCAAGCTAGGATCCAGCTCCTCCCTCACATTCTCTATCAATACTGGATTACCAAACTGGATGCAATTTTCTAGAGTTCTGACATAGTCTGCCTGGGTCAGCTTCACTACTTTCAAGTTGTTAGCCTTCTCAGAGTTTTTGACCCATTTGTTGGCTTGTCCCTGAGGGTCAATCATAAGAGGCCAGCGTCTGGCATTATCCACAATAACCCCATTATCTATGGAGAAGGAGTCAGTGGGGAGGCCTGCAATGTTCCATGCTCTAATCTTGATGGGTTCTCCTAGTGTTTTACTTAGGCTAAACTCTTCTGAACAGGGTACTTTGTATCGTCGGCAGGCCTTGATCCAATCACGGACGCAGTCTCCTCTATAAGCACATATAATGCACACAATAATCTAACACATATGGCAAGAAATACTGGTTGGCTATTGTAGGTGCTACATAGTTAATATAGGCATATGAATGCTCACACATTATGATATTACGCTAACCTGAATGATGAGGTGAAGGCACCAAGATACGCTATTATTCCAGATGATATGAGCACATCACCAGTAAGATTATCATATGTCTCTTTAAGACTCTTAGCAGCTGCCGACCACCTGTAGAGTCCATGCACATGCATCATTTGTTATAAACCACATGGGTACATAAATATACAGTGGTTAACCTTTCTTTCTCTCCTCCCAAACCACCAATCAGTTTCTGAGCTCTATCCAGTTTTTTAGCACAGATATCAACTTGTTCCTCTAGTTGCTCCTTCTCACGAGTTTTCTCACTAAATTGTTCCTTTAGCGTGGCAAGACGATCCTCCACCTCCTTAAGTTCTGCCCTCTTGGTATTCAGAATAGCCATCGTCTCCTTTAGAGAAGTTTCTGCTTCCCTCAAACGCTCTTTCTTGGGAGCTACCACCTACAACATCCATCCAATACAGAATGCTATGGCATTAACCATCTAATTATAAACAGTCCACCGTGGACTGCTGAATCTTCATGATCACTCCAGCTACTAGGATATCAGATCTGTGCCTATGTACTACAAGCTACAGCCAGTCTACCACTGATCTTTAATCTAATTACTAGGGATATTTTATTGTTGTTAAACCTCACTTTTGCAACTCTGTCATAAATCTCCATGGCCTTCACCCAGCGACAGAGACCTTCAGCAGCGGAGGAAGCTGTACGCACCTTTACTGGGTCAAACTCTGGGTTAGGGATAAAGTCAGTTCGGATTTTTTTCATGATATGTACCTGTAGAGACAGACATGTTAAAAATGGTCATGTACCTGTGTATAGAGATAGGTAGGCATGTTAGATATTGTTAATAACTGACTGCTATATTGTCCTTGTCATATTCTTTGAGGTTGTCAAGAAACTTCATGTCTCCCAGAAGTCTCTTTGAGGGTCCCCAATAGTCCTCAATCTTCTTGCCTGAGCCAGAGGGATCGTTAACACGGTCTGGCTTGATATCTCTCATGACACACACTGCAGACATTACTAGCTTAACACCATCTGGGGGGTTCTTCATTGTCTTCACAATGGTTATGTCAGCAGGCTTAAGTGTGTTCAAAGCTGCCAGAGCTGCTTCTAAAGCTGGAATTGCCTCTGCAAGGTCACTCTCACACTACATTATATAACAGCTGCTGATGTATTGCTATGAGCAAAGGCCAAAGCATCACCCACCTACTAAAGCATAACCCACATACCTCATTCTTGAGGGCCTGTGCTTCAGCAGCCTTCTCATTGGCTGCTTCCTCATCTTTACGTACAATCTTGCTTCGAGCCTCCACTTCTGAGTTTTCCTTCTGAATAACAACCATCATCTTGGCATTCTCATCCTGAGCTGTCACTAGCTTTGGCTGCAGCTCTTCAAGCTCCTTCTGCATGCTAGCAACCTAATACATGGTATATAGTGCAACTCTTTCCTTGATTAGAACTCCAGACAGCTACTATATTCTCATGCTTCCTACAAACTACTTTTCAGAGAGGTCACTGATTCAAATATACTTTAGTTACAGAGATATAGCTAATCACTTACCTGAGAAGCTGCAAATTCCAGTTTCTCAAGGCCAACCTCATATCTCTTCTTTAGTTGCAGAACTTCCCCTCTTTTCTTGGACAAAACACTCTTGAATGAAGAGATGAGCTCGAGGTAAGATGTGGGAGTAACATAATTGTGACGAGCAAGTTCCTCACTAAACCGGTCAGACAGCTCCCTATAGGAACAAGGGAGGGGCAAGTGGAGATATCTACATAAATAGGTACAAATGTACCTTGTACTTTGATGAAAGTGTTTGCATAAAGGGATAGAAGCACTTCTCTCCAGGTCAGTCAATTCAACCTCTTCAAGGAACCGGTTAGCCACCAATTCTGATGGGGCCAAGAGAGAGAATTATACAAGAGAGAGATAATAAGGTAGGTCTAACCCAGTGCATCATCAGGCCATGCTGAGAACCAGTCAATAGTGCAGCAGTTAATTAGGGAGGGAAACTGCCTCATTCTGTTTCGGAAGGCATCACCAATGGGGCTGAAAGCAAGGATCAAGTGGAGGTTCTTTCTGCACCGATTGACAAAGAAGTTGAAGAGGGATAGTGGAGTGAATTCTGCATCCTTATTTTCAGTCTGGGCTAATGGCCGCATAGCCTAAACAATGTATACCATCACATCTCTACAGTATCTATGTACAACATGAAAGTGGCTCCCTATGCTCTTTGGTGAACTCTACATTGCCACTATCCTTCACACAATGTATACCATCACATCTCTACAGTATCTATGTACAGTGGCGGCGGAACAGGTCCGGCAGACCCGGTGAGCGCCGGACCAATCTACTACCCTCACCTGTGGGATTCTTTCCAAGTCTGAAGACGACTCTATGACACTACAGACTGTGGACTATCTAGCTAGCTTGCACTTAGCTCTAATATAATAATAATTATTATTATTATAATATTTAATGTTCTAATTATTAATGCTTATCAATTTGCCCCGCCCTCTTCTCAATTATGGCAGTGCGTTCTACAGCACTTGGTCAGTTCAAGGGCTATGCGTTTCCTAAGTCCTGGAAAAGAGGAAAGGTAACCATAGGCTATTAGCTTGGCTTTGCCCTACCAATCAATTCAAGCTTCCTCCGCCCCTGATGTACAACATGAAAGTGGCTCCCTATGCTCTTTGGTGAACTCTACATTGCCACTATCCTTCACACAATGTATCATCACATCTCTACAGTATCTATGTACAACATGAAAGTGGCTCCCTATGCTCTTTGGTGATTGCCACTATCCTTCACACAATTGCAACTGACAAACCTCAAGAATTTCCTGTTTCTCGTCCAGTTCATAGAGATTGGGGACTTCTCCTGCATTGAGTAAGCCATCCACATCTTCTAGGAAACTCTCCTCTTTAATCTGTGTGTCTGTTAGCAGAAACACGGTTGTTGTTCCATCCTTACCAGCACTTTTCAACACCACCTACATACACAAGAATATATAGCTACTGTATGACCCACATTGTACCACTGTGAATAATACAGATAACATATGCACGTGATCATGTTCACACAATGGTTACATCTACCTTAAGGTCTTCCTTCCACTCAGTCAGACCATAGCTCTTGCTAATTTCAGGCTGGAAAAGATGGTAGTCAGCCATGGCTGTAGCTAGACGTGTAAGAGACTGCCTCCCACTTCCCCCCACCCCAACTAGCAGTCCATTGCCCCCAGGTTGTTTGATGATACGACAGATACGGGACAAGTGTTCCAGGACATAACGGAAGATGACCAGGTTCATTTGGTTCTTGTGCATATTGTTATATTCATCTAGTGCTGACTCCACTACAACCGTCAACTCATCAAGTCCCTCTATTTCTTCATATAACTTCTCATCCTACAAAGATGGAACATCCATTCTCTATCACAGTGTGTGCATGTTTAGCCATATATTCACTCACCGCATCTGTCTTCATGTAATCTCCAAAGAGCAGTGATCTCATGTTGTCATCAACAACTTTACCCTCCCCTGAGGGTGTGGCCAAGTGCTTGAATACTACTTGGAAGTCCTCCTTAAAGTGCTGCTTCACCATCTTCTGCATCAGAACAAACAGCCACTGTCTATCTGTCCCATCCACCAGCCGGTCGTAGTACACTCTGTACACCTGCAATAACATAGCTTAGGTCCACCATTCTTACTAAATTTAGCAGTGTGTGTGGTGTGTTTTAGGGACCTTGAGATTCCCTAACTTGAACAAACTGTACAATAATAATTCTGGACTTTATTCACACCACATAAACTATCCACTAGCTTACTTCATGCACCCAGAGACGGACAAACTGCCTCTTGCTTGATATTGATTCTGGTTTGATAAGTAGACAGCCTAGAACCACACGTGCAAAGTCCCTCAAGTTGAATACGTAATGAGACTTGGCCGGGGTAGGGAGGAGGTTACTCATAGCTTCCTTGTACACGTTCATAGTAGCACTAACTATCATACTTCCAGAGGTGTGGTACTCTGGGTGGAAGTTCTCTTTCTGCATGTACGGACAGAAAGAGTAGTTACAGGAGACAGATAGGTAGACATACAAACACTACCTTCAGATAGAAGGAGACGATGGTCGAGAATATTCGTGTCATTGTCTCATCATTGAACTCATTGATAGTGATGACATTAAAGTGTCTTAGGAACCTAGGGGTTATGGGGTTACGCCCTCCCCCTGGGGGGCCCATGGCTGCAAGCAACTGCATGTCCACTAACGAGAGTTTGCTGGTATCCTTCTTGTCATACCTAAAGGAGAAACATTTGCTGCTTAGTCCAGTCTTAGAAAAAATTTCTTTCTAATAACCCCAGCAAGAGGTTGGGCTGCCTACCACATGCCATGATCCATGTACTGTCTCAGTAGTTCAATGGGAGGTTGGGCACCGTAGATCTCACGAGCTGGCATGTTCAGATCATCAACAAATATGACACACTTCTTTCCAACAGGAGGTCCAAACACTCCTTTACGACGCTTGTCCAGTTTGGACATAATGAGGTCTTGGATCTGTCCTGCCCTCGTTTGAGCAGAGAAATTAATGACGAGGGGTTGGAATATATCTTTGTCCAGATGATTCAACAACTTGTCCTTCACATAGACACTCTTACCAGTACCAGTGGGCCCGATAAACATGAGTGCACGGTTATGTTTGATCATCAAATCCATCAAATAAGTGTACCTATAACAATATCATGTGAGTACACTGCATCACTTTCTTACAGACCAGCCCTAGGGCTGGCAACAAACTTTATGGAGCTACATAACATACCTTGCTGTGTCAAGTGTGGGAACTATGATTTCTGAAAGGTGCTTTATGTTCGGGTCTATTGACTTATCCTTGATCAAGTCCAACCAAGGAATCCACTTGCCACGCCCCTTCTGCTCAAACAGATAGTCATAGACCTTTCCCTCCACAGGAAGGGGACATTCTATCTTCCCGACAGCTGACGGCATCTCATGTCCCTCTATCTTTCCTGAAGAGAGTTCACTGAAGAAATTACTGAACTTGTCGTGACCATTAGCATCACAAGTGGCTCCAATAGACCAGACCACAGCAAACAAGAAGGTGGACTGTAAGAGGTAGTTCATGAACCAGAATTTAATTGAGGATAGGAGTGGGGCCTCTATAAAACACATGCACCATAATGGTGGGTTGTGGAGTGGAACTCACTGTTATCCATATCTTAAGGCTTTTGTTTTCCTTTGCAATGTTGTGGTCTCTTACAGCCTCTTCCATAAGCATCTCAAACAGGTACATGAGACTGCGTGTCAGGTTACTCTCACTTGTCACCACAAGTTCTTTTAAATGACGGAAGACAAAACTAAGAGAAGGTTCCACCAACCAGTCAACTAGTGCTAGCACTAGGTCTCTGTGGTCACCTAGCCCTGGGGGCAGTGAATTCAGCCAAGATGTCAACAAGGGACGCCATCCAAATGCTGAGGGTTCAAGGTACACCATACCACAACGACTCACTGTGGCAGGCTACATTATAGATATTATGATGAGACATTAGATAATGTAAAACAAAATGATATCTTACTGAAGCCTGTGAGAGATCATCTGTCTCAAATATGAGATTCATAGAGTTGCTCATCTGTATAATTTCTCCACTCATAAGACATAACTTCTTGTTATCATCCAATACTGTATTCATAGATTCAATCCACAGTGTGTCTATAGGACCATCAAACACCACCCATTTCCTGTCCTCATTCTGGGCACTGGCAAACTCCCTGCAAATGACAATAATTATTTTTCCTGTCCACTGTAAGACACAACATGATTGACATTATGTCCCAGCAATACCTGAAGGTATTGGCCACTACTCCATCTGTCCATTCATGAGAGACAGGATCAAACTGGCCAAAGAGCTGGCCCATGGTGATGGCCTTCGGGTTAACCACGCGATACGTTGTCTTAAATTCATCCATCTGCCCTCGCTGATTTAGTAATGTCAGGGTGCAAGATAACACCTCCAGGACCTTGGTCTTTCCCGAGAAGGGCCCACCGACCAACATGAAACCATGACGAACCTGGTTATATGAAATTGTAGTAACTGATGCATATTAATCAGAGAGGTGTGGCTCACAATCATCATCTCATAGGTCTGTATCATCTTCTGGAGGAAGAATTCAGTGGACTGCAAGTTCTTTTCCACAAGTACTGTGTTGGTGGCATCTAAAAACTCATCATATTCGGGTTTTGGTAGCTTTACTCCTGGGAAGAGGTCGGATATGATTCCCTCAAATAGAGGAATGTCAGGAGATAAAAACTATAAAACAATAGAGATTATGGAAACTTGACATGGATGGGTGGGGTTAGCGGCATGGCTTACCTTCGGGAGGTTTACATCCATAATGGAACGAAGAAGGAGTACATTTTCATCCTCAGTTGGATATTTTAGCTTAAGATTGCCTGCAGCCACTAGGACAGACTTGACAGCCCTCATTCCATAGTCATAGTGAAACTGGCTGGAGAGCTGCTCAGAGCACAGACGATATGTCATCACAATCTTGACAGCAAGGTTACGTGCATCCACAAATCCATAGGAATAAAGAGATATCTCTCCTATCATTGCATAGTCGGGCACCATCATAGCCACTGTACGAAACAACACCTACAAAATTTATTACTAAATATAGGGGGAGGGAGAGATGAACCAAACAACCTTTAGGTTATCGGGTAGTTCTGATCGTCCAGCATAGCCGGGGTTCATAGTGACACATACAAAACAGGAAGGATTGAGACTAATGACAGTTCCTTCAAACACAAAACTCTTCAGGTGAGCAATCACAGCACGCTGGATTGACATTATCTAGAGAGAGGGAGAGAGAGAGGAGATAGAACATTTACCATGCATGGATTCACAATTATACATGTATATACAAGTATGATACATGAAATATAGTACAGAGTAGAGTGGAAAGTGTATTCTACCTGTTGTGCAATAACAGAGAGCACTTCCAACTCAATTCTGTTGAATTCATCAAAGCATGCCCATGCTCCTGCACTGGCTAGTCCCTTGAAGAATTTCCCCATAGCCAGGTAGTCCAGCCCATCTGAACAGTTGAACACCACACACTGGACTGCTAGAGCCTTTGCCAAATCCTTCACTGTTTCAGTTTTTCCTGTCCCAGCAGGTCCCTCTGGAGCTCCACCTAGGTTCAAGTGGAATGCTCCCACCAGTGTCCTATAGCAGCGGTCAGTTAGTGGTGTGATGACAAGCCTATAATCACAGGGCAAGGAAAATAATAGAATTATAGCAGGTAATCTCATGTGGGGAAAACAGTATCTACCATAGAGTCATAAATGGTGAGGTAATGTAGTGGGGAGGTAGGGCATGCATGTAGTGGGGAGGTGGGATATACATGGTAGGGCATGCATGTAGTAGGGAGGTGGGATATACATGGTAGGGCATGCATGTAGTGGGAGGTGGGGTAGGGCATGCATGTAGTAGGTAGGTGGGGCATCAGTGGGTTTATGGTGTTGAGGTGAGTTAGTATAGATTGGGTAGGGATGGATGAAGCCATACTCTAACGGGGTTTTACCTGCCAGTGTTTCCCAGGTACTCGTACTGGTACTTGACAGTTGCATTGATTATCCTGGCTATAGTATTCTCCTCCTCCCAATAATAGCGAAGCTGACAGAGCCAGTTGAAGTCATTCTCTGAATGTACTCCCTTCACAGCCAGTTCCTCCACCACATCCTTAGCATGGACATCAATCACCACCAGTGCACCTAGAGTCACACGTGTCTGCTTTGGCAGCTTTCCACGAACCAACTCGACTATCTCTGACAGCTACATCACCACAATAACAAGTATCATCTATACATGCTGAGTGTACGTACGTTAGCAGCTGTCATGGTAGAACTTACCTGACTCTGGAGTTTTTCATGGTATTCCTTGATGCCATGAGGGCCATTTCTGATGGCTTCATGGACCTCACTTGTCCAATAAATCTGACTAACACAGATCACCACCTGACCTGGCCACTCCCTCACCCACTCAATACGAGGATCCACTGCATAGGCATCCCTGGCCTTGGCAATAACATCTCTGACCGACACTACCATAGTATCCTGAACTTGTAACAACCACTTCTCAACAGCTCCACGAGCTGCAGAGGTGGAGATAGTGTTGCTTAGCTCCACTTTCTCTCCTTCACTACTAAACATTGATACGATATCCAGGTTATCAAGAAATTCCAGTCTGCAAATGAGAAGAAAGGGTTGTAATGGGAGGGAAGATGGCAGGAGGAAAGAAACAATAACCAGTGTGTACTGTTGGGGGTGTTACCTAATCTTTGCTCCCTGATAACTTACTTTGCAATGCCTTCAAAGCATTTCTTGAGATGTGGTTGGACACGTGTTGGATCTTTTGTTTCTGAAAGGATCTCTAACATTTCATCATTGGATAGAAAGAAAAATCGTGGAAAAAAGAGACGCTTCTTCTCCAGATAAGCATTTAATCCTTTCAGTATTCTATCCAGGAGTTCATTGGAAGTCTGTAGTTTCTCAAACATTCCAGGAAGGGATGTGGCAGCCAGGACTTTAGGGTCATGGACTGTGTGCCTCATTACATCCTTCCAATTCTTGTCTACCTGCTGAAAGAGTTTCCCCTCCTCTGGCATCTGGGCCATAATGTCTTCCGATGAGAATATTGGTTCTAGATACAGCCACTGTGACTGCACCTGAACAATCACATGAATAGTGGATATAAAAACTAAATTTTGTGGTTATGGAGCTATTTTTAGATGGGCTAAAATTCCCCTCCCCATCCCCTTGTCTACACACCCACCTTCAGCCACTCATCAATGGTGTCCTGCATTTTGAGGAGTCTTTCTTCCCATTTCTTGATCCGTGTTTCAAATGGCTTAATGAAGGGAGAACCTCGCATTGTCTGAGTCTTGACTATTTGATCATCGAGGTTAGTTTGTATGTCATCCACTGAAGACAGAATGGACACACCTGTAGAGAGAGAGAGAGAAAGAGAAAGAGAATCTCGTAGCTGTTAGTAGACAGTGTTCTGCATGTAGTGTACACTAGAATTGTGATGATGGGAGATAGCAATAAGGGAGTGGGGGGACAGATCATAGGAATAAGGGAGTGGGGTGACAGATCATAGGAATAAGGGAGTGGGGGGACAGATCATAGGAATAAGGAAATGGGGGACACTATTATGATCATAGGGATAAAGAAGTGTGGGACATTAGTATTATGCTCATAGGAAGGGAGTGGGGAACACTAATATTATGATCATAGGAATAAGGGAGTGGAGAGTCAGTGAGGAGTAGGGAGAAGAGGGCAAGAGGACACAATGTGAGCAGGAATTTCTTAATGCTTTGCCTGAATCTCTATAAAGAGTGGTGTTGAATGCTATGGCATCCCAGTCATCTTCCATTTTCTGCATGGCCTTCTCTAGGGAATACTCCTTGCTTGCACCAGAGCTGATGACTTCAAATCTCTCCAGGAATGGCTCCAGATTGTGTTTGAGCATCTTCCTTAGTGATGTGCCAGAATCAGGTGTGATTTTGAACCCAACTATCTCATTCATTCTGTCCCAATGGCGTTCCCTTAGCCCAGGATTGCACAGAATGTGGATAACTGGAAGGTACTCCTATAATATATACGTGATGAAAAGAAGAGAAAGCAGAGACTATACATTGGCTAATTTCACACAGTTATAGGGTGGTAGGGCTAGGGCTAGGGCTAGTTATAGGGTGGTAGCTTGTATACATTAACATTTGTGGTCCAACTTAAATTCCCAATGTAACATTTTAACCCCATCATTAACAATGTAAAGACATGTAGAAGGTATGAAGATGAACAGTTGAGCTAAACATGTACATAAAATACTGAGTTTATTTTTAAGAACAGAGTGTATGTATATATTTACCTTGAACTGTTTGATACTCTCTTGAACATCTGCGGCCATCTTACGAGGAGCAAAATCCAATTTTGGCTCAGAATCTCGTTTTACTCCACCCCCTAGAGTATCCTGTCTATCCTTAGATTTGGAGTTGAATACTTTGAACAGTTTGTACATCTCTCTTCCAAACTCTTCCAACTGAACAAGTTGATCACCAAGATCCAACATGTTAACTCACAATTAAGACACAATTTACCTCAGCTTGTGTCTCTTCAGCATTCAATTCTAAGAATGCCCCATCCATAAGCTTCTTTTCAGTACGCTGCCATTTGAAGACAGTGGTGAAGAGTTTCTGATAGGGTTCCAGTGCAAAATGGATGGTATCCAACTGAGGGTAGGTCGTGGGAGTCCACCGAAATAACTCCTCCTCTTTGTTTATCTGAGTCACTTGTTCGGCTATCTCACTAAGACGTTTCTGCAATCTACATGTACGCTATTATAGCACACTATTAATGCCACACAGAGAATTACTTACAAAGTGACTTCCTTGCAGTATTGATGCATAGCAGAAAGGTCAGTATATTCTGAAAACTCCTCTACTCTTCTATGACACTTCTCAATCTCTATAACAGCTTTCTCTTGTTTCTCAGTCAGGTCCTTCTCTCCTTTAGTCTGCAACACACACAATATGCATCACTAGCACACTGGGATACTCAGAGAGATGTTCAAACAAATTTCATTCCTCATAGCAGACAAGAATTGAACACCTCTTGAAGCTCTAACTGGAGTAGTAACTAGTACCTTGCTGGCCTCTATAATCATTTCATTTTCTTCAAAAATTGGTGCCAATTTCTTTGGCCAGGTGAGGGTAAGCTGATTTTGTTCCATCTCTTCAGGTGTGAAGTTGTACAGATCAAGGAGATAAATGAGACGCTGCATAGATGCCTTCACGGCCTCCCACTGGTCCTGTATGACCTCTGTTTTAACCTTCTCTATGTATGCTATCATATCCATCATCTCACGGGAGTCATCAGGGACTTTCAGAGCTTGAGTACGAAAGAGTTCATATTCAGAGCAGATCCTATAAGTAAATTGTGTAAAATATTGCATGTATGTATGTGCATGGTCAGGTAGATACCTGGTATTTTCAGCTATGTGTCGTTCAGCCAAGTGTTGGACTAAACTGGAGATGAGATTTTGGGCAAGTTCAATGAGACCACGTTTGATATCATGGCACTCAAGCACAAACATATGGAATATCACCACATCATCAAGTGCAGCTATCTCCAGAGCCAGTTCACGATAATGCTGAATTTTAACCTTATAATCATCCAGAGTGTGGTCTTCATCATTGAGAAAAGTTTCAACATCTCTCTCTGCTTCTCCTGACACCAGGCAGCCATACTTACCTATAATATATTACATTCACACTCATAAAAATATATTACAGTCACTACCAGAGACTGACCATAAAACTGGAGGTGCTGTTTGGGACCTTGTAGATTATGTGACAAAGCATTCTTCAGAGTGGATGTAGCAGATGTGACTATGGTAGGGTCCACTCCCACTACCACATATGGACAGGGATTTGCACCAGACATAAAGCCCTGCAGTCGCATGCCACAATTAGAATCTAAAGTGTATTTGTATAATGCATACACGTACCCCTATGCTAGGGACATTGCTCATGGCATTAGCTACTGTTTCCACTAAACAAACTATTGCTCCTTCTAGTTCTGAGAGTGATGGAAAGAACTCCATAGATCGTCCTTCTAGGCAGAGGTCCAATTTAAACTGAGGTAGACGTGTTGTGTCATCTTCTCTGTATAGTGCCACATAATGTTGGATAGTGGCCATCAACATCTCTCTCAGTTGGTTGCCAATCAATGCATCTACACACTCATAGAATCTTGCACTCTGACTCCTGGGAGGTTTGTGCTTGGCAATCACACCATTGGGATCAGTGAAGAGTGCAGTTACACGAGGAAACCAGCTAGAGAGAAGTTTCTCTTCTGCACGCTCACATGCATTCTCAACAATTAAGGTTCTGAAATGTTCTGTGTCAATAGCCCCATTTGACCTAGACAATTATAAACTCTATGGAGGCAGGCTATAATAATGATTCTACCAGATATTACTGAGGTCAAGGATTGTACCTGATATTACTGAGGTCAAGTAGAAGTGTGTTCCTGTACTTTTCCCAGAGAGCTAGTATTGCTGACATAACTGGGTGAGTGATATGCAAACTCATCTCTAACACAGCACGAGCGTTCTCAAATCTTTCCCTCCAAAAAGTGGAGTAGTCCACATTTCTGCACATCACAGACATTCCAAGCAGTAATTTTAATAAATTATTATTATAGCACCATTTTTTTTTAAACCATAGAGCTAATGGCCAGGGCTAGGAATACTCTATACATGGAGACAACTTGAAAATAAGATTATGTTACTAACAATGGTTCCTGGTGAAGTGGTTTATCAGGGACAAGACCATTGATGGGTGGCTTGACCAATGTCATCCTGATAGTGGTCTTACGAATTGTTTCCTCATATTCTGAGTGTACCTCCTCGTCCAGGAGTGGTAAGAGAGGAGCTGATAGAGGAGACAAGATGAGCTGAGGAGAGAGTCTCTTAAGAATATTCTGCCATCTCTCACTAGACATGGGGGTCACAGGTGCGCTTGCAACACACTGACGAAGAAACTCGTAGTTTAGCTGATAATCATGAAATAATGCAGTTACTATTACGGTATTGCTATCAGGACTCAGTGCATTACTACCATGTCATGGCTACATTCAAATATACTAACCCTTCTGGCACGCTCGCCACTCATCATTTCATCTGGTAATTTAGGTACTGAAGGGGGAGAAGGTCGTGCTCTGTTGAATTGGGCAGTTACCAGCAGACTAGTGGCAGCACGATCTTCACTGCATGCATGCAAAGAGGAGGAAAACACATTCTTGTGATAAGACCAAAGCAAAGCTTTATTAACACAGCGTTTGCTCACATGATTTTGGATATTTTGTTTTTCATCCTCCTACTGTGTCTATAGTTATAAAGAGAAGAACCTCCATACACAGCTCTGTTATCATGACCAGTCCTTGTCGGAAGACAGTTTCCTAGAGGTGGATACTGCCTTCCCTGAACCATGTGAGATAATGATTGAGGTATGGGGATGGGAGGGAGGGCTGGCACAGATGTTGTAGAACTAGTGTTACTTCTCTGCAACAACTGCAGGAAAAAAAAAATCCAGCGCTAGCTAGTATCTAGCATAGCTATAGAGCCACACACCTTTTCTTTGCTCGCCATTGGCTTTTAACATTGCAGATTAGAGTCACACATTATAACATTACAAATGCTCGTGAATGAATCAAAACAAAACTTCACTAGTTCTGCAGACATGTCGCCATGGAAACTCAATTCAAAATTTTTTCCTGCCACTAATAATTAGGAGAGTAGATAAATACTGTGCTTTATTTGAAGATGAGCGAGCAGTTTCTCCCTTCGGCGGTGGCTCCCAAAGAGGAGATGGAGCAGCAGCACAAGGAAATGGCCATGGACATGTTCCAAAAGATTACAGAATATTTGAATGGAGAACTGGCTGGTAAGCACTCTGCTATGGCCTAGTTCATTAGTCTTAAGTTAAACATTACCTATAATACATATAGTTACAAGCGAAGAGTACGAATTACTGCTGAGATTGAATCAGATGACAATAGCTAAGTACTCTGATATGACGTCCCTGGCTACCCGGCTCAATCAAGTCTCACAAAAACTCAATGAAAAATGTAATAACTGTCATAGACTATCCTTGAGCTCATGCTCCTTCCTCATATAGTTGTGTCACTACAACCATACTGTGATCAAATAGACCAGGTGGAGGCTAGGGTGAGTGCTCTCGAACAGACTGCTTACAGATTAGATGCTTACTGCAAGAAACTGGAAGCTAAATTCAGAGAAGTCGAAAGGAAGTAACTTCTATTGTGTTTTTAGGTTCAAAGTGTATCAATTTCAAAATCACTATCTTACAAATAATATGTTACTGTTTACTGACATCATGATGGAACTCATGAGATAAAACAGTCAGTCAGTGATGTATTGTTCCAACATAAAGTAAAAGGAGTCTGTGGAGAGAGGAGGGCTAAAAGAAGCCTCCAATATCCTGCTGTTCCTTCACAAACACCTCAAAGTATTGGTAGATGATGGTCACTGCTAGCAATATACCAGTGCCACTTCCAATAGCACCTGCAAGTGGGAAAGGACAAATATTACCATGAGCTGGTTGTGTGTGTGAGATATACACTTACCCAGGAAATCAGCCATAACTGAGAGAGCCCCTATACACAGCCCTCCAAAAGCAGCAGCTGTTGGAATATACCTGTTCAGTTCATGGATCATGCTGGTCTCCCTGTGACCACGCATTACCATTTGCTGATCCTTCAGCTGCTTAGCAACCTAAATGGAAGGAGATCAGGTTTAATAGGAGTCTAGTAACTGAAGAATGAATTCACTCACATCTTTAGCAGAGGAACCGGAAACATCTATCCATGTCTTTGAGAAGAATGCACAAGAGGAGAGCATAAAGGTGATGTATATGATAGCATGGATGGGATCCTCTATCACGTGGCCAAAAGTCTCTGGAGGACTCAAATAGTAACATAGCCCTCCAGATGGGTATGACCTAGCCGGTCCCCCGCCACCCACAGCATCCCATGTCCCAAGAAGGTTCACAATAAAGTTTCCAGCAAATCGAGAAGCTAGCATCTAGGAAAAGCTTGAGTAACCACCAAAAAAGAGTCACAATATGTACATACTTGTGATATGACATAAAGGTTTGAGACCAAGGCACTTTGGAGAATGATGGGAATATTTGAGGTATAGAACAGCTTTATAGGATAGGAAGAATATTGACCTCGATAGCGAGCACTCTTGATGGGGAGATCAACTCGGAAGCCCTGCCCAATACAGCACCATCAAAAACAAGTACATGCAGAGTAACATACCTACCTGGAAATATATGACAACGGCAAAAACAAATACCGTGGCAATCAAGTTCATCAGGTTTGGTAGGTTTTGTCGATAAAAGGCCTCACGCAAACCACGTATCTTGTCAGAACGAGTTGCCAGCAAATGGAAGAGAGCAATAACGGCTCCTTCAAACTCTGTTCCACGTCCAGTGTTAATGGTGGCAGGACTGAAGGACTTCCAGACTATGGTCTCACAGATATTGGTAGCAATGAAGAGTGATATCCCTGAACCCAGACCATAACCTTTTTGAAGGAGTTCGTCCAGTAAGAGCACAACTAACCCAGCACAGAGAAGCTATGTAAACAATAGTCTAACATCACACCTGACTTTGTCTAGTGACATTTTTATTCTTAGCAAAGTTAGCATGCAATAGGCTGTGACCTGTATGATGATGAGGAGACACACACCAGCACCTAGATCTGAAGGAGGCCCATAGATGCCAGTCATAACATAGACAATAGACTGGCCCACAGTTATCACCATGCCAAACACTGAAAACCAAGCACAGACAACACACTAACACACCAGTTCTCTGATACCTATCACAATACAATACATTTCTGGGCTCCATTGAAGAGAGCTCTGTCTTTGGGGGTGTCACCGACTTCAAGAATCTTCGCTCCAGCTAGCAACTACCAATACCAAACATCCAAGTTTAATCAGTGGGTGTGGGTTGTCCTACATACCTGCATAATGAGTGAGGAAGTGACTATGGGACTGATGCCCAGTTCCATGAGGGTACCTACAGCAAGAACAATTGAAAAAGAGGAGTGGCCAGGGGAGGGGTCAACCGACCTCTGTTGGAAGCCATGATTACTCTCAGCCAATAGAAAGGGTCAGCACTGTCTGACGACATGATACCAAATAAAGGGATCTAAGAGAGAAGGTGGCAGCTGTTTAGAGGATTGGTTAGCCAGTTACTTACCTGACAGCAGACCAGGAAGATGAACAGGGTTATGGCTGTCCACAAAACCTTCTCCTTGAACTGAATCTGAAAGATTGAGCAGGAAATGAAATTTATCATATCAGCCCATAATCTAATGAATTACTTTTCTTTCGGGCTTTGACACTTCTGGCAATATTGACACAAAAGGTCGTAGCACCTCAAGGATTTTGACTGAAAGGTGAGGAACAGGGTCGCACATGAAAAGAGAGTAAACTGCCACTTAGTTATAGAGCTAAGGATAACTTACACCCCATGATTGTCTTACACTACCCTATCCAGCTTCAATCTTCAAGCCTTTGTGAGCGCTTTCCTTCCCCTAACGAAAAAAAAGACATCCACACCGACTAGTATTTAGTAGTTACACGTGGCGGCAATTGATTTCCGCTCATCCTACATTAGATTAGCGCTTGGCAGAGTGTGCTTTAATAAGAGATATATACTTATCAGCTGTGGAAACTATGGCGACTAAAAGGCCAGCTGTAGAGGCTGGTGGAGCTCCACCAAGCAAGAAACCCAGCCTTGCCTTGTCTCCTCTGGACATAGGACCAGCTGCTGGTGAGGAAGACCTGGACCTCAAAGTGCTCCAAGTAAGAGGGCAAGTTTGCCATAATAATAATATGTAATGACCAAACATGTAGATACAAAACTCTAAGCTAAGTGAACGTTTACGAGAACGAAACCGTTGCCAGGAACAGTTACGACAGCAAGTTGAGAAGCTTGAGCAGAGGCACGAAGATGAGTTGAGGTCAGGTCAGGGAGAGGAAGGGATAACATTTGCTATTACCATTCCTTGAGAGAGTGATTATAGGAACATTCAATCACTTAATTCTCTCCTATAGGCTACAAGTGATACTAAAACAACATTTTCTAAGACTAAGAGAATGTTTATTAGTTGCTATGGTGCCTCTAGGGAGGGAGGAATGTGTGATGAGTGAGGAAGAGGTTAATAGAGTGAAGGAAATAGATGGACTGGATAAAGTAATGCAGTCTCTATACCAGTGTCTAGAGAAACTCTGCAGAGTACGCTATAAAACAGAGGACATGCCTATTTCAGGAGAAGAGGTGAAGGGGTTAAATCTATACCAGAACTTATGGTCTGTATTACATATTTAGACTAGTGATGGCCAAGTGGGCTCTATTCAAAGTGATACTGGTGTGGTGGGTTCTATTCAGAGTGGTACTAGTGAGGTGGGCTCTATTCAGAATGAGGTGGCTTCTCATTCTCTTTCTGTGTTGGACAAGATAGTTAAACATCAAAAGGAAGTGGAGACACGTCAGCTCCAAGATAACCTGGCTGTCATGGAGACTAAGATGGAGGAATTAGAAGAAGAAATAGCTAACCTCAGGTAGATCTAGTGTGTCTGTTCAACATGTTGCATGAATAATATTCATTATCCCGTCAGATTTTCATTGGAACAGAGTCAAACTAGAGGTGACAGGTTGGAAGTGAGGCTGGAGTCTGCACTGGTGGCAGTACGAACAGGTCCAGTGTTCCAAGCCCAGTCAAGTGATGAGGGAGCGCAGTCGTTTGAAGAAGGTGGACAGGAGGGTGGGAATGGTGCAAGTATTGAATCAGCACCAGAAGGGACTGCATCTTTGGATGAAAAAAGTAATCCTGATGAGGTAAATGTATTAGTTTCTTAGCCAAGGCTATTCTTTAATGGTTCTCTTCCATCAGACTAGACCAGTATTAATGAGCCTAGGCTATTCTTTAATGGTTCTCTTCCATCAGACTAGACCAGTATTAATGAGCCTAGGCTATTCTTTAATGGTTCTCTTCCATCAGACTAGACCAGTATTAATGAGCCTAGGCTATTCTTTAATGGTTCTCTTCCATCAGACTAGACCAGTATTAATGAGCCTAGGCTATTCTTTAATGGTTCTGTTCCATCAGACTAGACCAGTATTAATGAGCCTAGGCTATTCTTTAATGGTTCTCTTCCATCAGACTAGACCAGTATTAATGAGCCTAGGCTATTCTTTAATGGTTCTGTTCCATCAGACTAGACCAGTATTAATAAGCCTAGGCTATTCTTTAATGGTTCTGTTCCATCAGACTAGACCAGTATTAATGAGCCTAGGCTATTCTTTAATGGTTCTGTTCCATCAGACTAGACCAGTATTAATGAGCCTAGGCTATTCTTTAATGGTTCTCTTCCATCAGACTAGACCAGTATTAATGAGCCTAGGCTATTCTTTAATGGTTCTGTTCCATCAGACTAGACCAGTATTAATAAGCCTAGGCTATTCTTTAATGGTTCTGTTCCATCAGACTAGACCA
This sequence comes from Diacarnus erythraeanus, assembly GCA_964016965.1. NCBI lineage: Eukaryota > Metazoa > Porifera > Demospongiae > Poecilosclerida > Podospongiidae > Diacarnus > Diacarnus erythraeanus. Next base: position 77,479 of record OZ024674.1, read on the forward strand.
GTATTAATGAGCCTAGGCTGTTCTTTAATGGTTCTGTTCCATCAGACTAGACCAGTATTAATAAGCCTAGGCTATTCTTTAATGGTTCTCTTCCATCAGACTAGACCAGTATTAATGAGCCTAGGACTACCTGACTAATGTTTTAACACTGACTGATAATAATATAGAGATTGTTCTGTTTATAGACTGAGTCTGCACAGGAAGAACTCACAGAGGCCAAAGAGTTATGCAAATCACGTCTTGAAGAAATAGAGAAGCTCTCCTCTCAGCTAGCAGAGGCTAGAAAGGAGATGGATTCATTACATTTAGATCAACAGAGACTACCTGACTCACTGATTAAAGAGAGTTCTACTTACAAGAGTCTTCAGGCTCAGTTCTCTATCGCTGCTCTTGAGGGGTCACAGTTGAGGACATGTCTAGATGAAGCTAAAGCACTCCTGGTGTCTGCTAGGCAACAACACTTCTCACAACTTGAAGAAATCAGGTTTGTATGCAGCGTTCTATGAAGGTACACAGAGACCTGCTAATGTTAACTCTCCTGTGGAGTATGCCCCAGAGCTAGGAGTTCTGTTAGTGTAATTTTTTAATTTAGAGGTGAAGAGGTGAAGTACCAGATGGAGGTGAGGGAGGAGATGGCTGGACTAGAAGGAGCACTAGCTGCTCTCAAACGAGACTATGAACTGCTGAGAATAGAATTTGAGCGAATGGTAGCTTCCAATGAGCAGGCTGGGCCCATTGCAAAGGAGCTGAGAGTAACTGTCGAATCACTGCAGAAAACCATCAGTCAGCACAAAAGTGAAGTCAGCCGTTATAAAGCCAGGGCTCACAAAGCTGAGCAACAAGTCATAAAGGTGACTTTTGCAATGATATGCTGTTCTGATGAGTATAATAATATATTCTGTTTATGGTGATGTGAGTTGTATGGTGTTTTGTTGATGCTTTCCCTATAGCTTCAGGAAGAAAAGGGAAAGGAAAGTATTGAAAAGGGTTCACTCTCTGTCCCCAAAGATGTGATCTCTGATGTAGAAGTCACTGGTAAGCATGTACTTTCATGCAGTATCTTGTGCATGTACATCATTTAACAGGAAAAGGTGATGAACAGTCAGAGTTGGAGAAAGCTAAAGCTCAGCTCAAGAGCCTCCAAGCAGAGCTTGATGGTTATAAGCAAGCATGTTCTCCTGAAGAGAAGGAAAAGGCTGAGACAGTGGTAGCAGATAAGAAGGCACGTAATCAGGTGAGTGTATAATATTAGGCATTCTTTATAAAGTGATATATTAACAGGTGGAAGAGTTGAAACGAAGGTTTGAAGATTATCGTAGAGATTACGAAAAACGGAAAGAGCACATTCGTGAAGAAGCTGCTCGAAAGACCAAAGCCCTCACTGAAGACAATCGCCATTTACAAAAGGACTTGAGTGCCAAGAAACACGAGGCCCAGGCTCTGGTGGCTGAGATGGAGTGCACAGCACAAGCCTTTGAGGAAATGCAAGAACAGAATATACGCCTCCTACAACAGCTCAAGGTATTTCATTTCACCCACTAAATAATTCTTGTACCAATATAGATGATTCACTACAGCATGGATCAGTTTGTTATTCTCTGCAGGAGAAAGATGATGCTAACTTTAAGTTAATGTCAGAGAGGATAAAATCTAACAGTCTTCACAAATTGTTACTGGAAGAGAAAGAGCTGATGCAGAACCAGCTTAATACAATTGTTACGGAGAGACAGAGGTGAGTCGACAATAAGGGATTCATTGGGAAGGCAATGGGGAACTGTTGAAGATACAGAAGGCATTGCTTGAGGTGTCTAAGACTAATCCTAGAAGTGTACATGAATATCTCTATGCTAATATTAAGGTAGATGGTAATGTGGTTTCTGGGTTTGTGTGTATGTAAAGGTACGCAGAATTAATTTCCCAACTGGAAGAGAGAGAGAGAACCACAGAGGCAACACTTCAGAGTGTTGACAAAGAACTGGTCTTACAGCAACAAGCCAGTGAGTCTCATCGCAAGAAAGCACAGGAGAGTGTTCAAGGAATGACAGAGATGCAACTACAGGTGGAAGAGCATCAAAGACAGATAGAGAGTGTCCAACAGATCCTGGCAAACAAGACTGACGAGTGTCAAAAAGAGAGCCAGTTATACCAAAGGTCACAGAGTCTATATTATTATTAGCTTGCATCATTTATTCATGTTCAACAGGAGTTTGGAGGAGGTTGGGACTCTGAAGAGGAAGTTGGATAAGTACAAGACTCGTGAGTGGATGACAGCAGGTGATGAAGTGCTCCTTGAAGAAATCAAAGTGTACAAGGTGAGCCATGACCTTTCTTGTGTTACACATAGGTTATCTGCAGGGATGAGTGGTTATAGTGTGGCTTTGATATCCAGGCCAAGCTGAACTGTCCATGCTGCAGTGCTCGTAAGAAGGACACGGTCCTTACCAAGTGCTTTCATGTCTTCTGTTCTGAATGTATCAAGAATCGTTACGACTCAAGATTGCGCAAGTGCCCTAAGTGTGGAGCTGCATTTGGAGCTAATGATTTTCACAAGATTTATCTCTCTTGATCTATTTCTATCTCTGAGACCTTCTCCCCTTAAATTAATCTTTATGAGTCTGTCTAATGACCTGTTGGGAATGTAGGGGTTAGAATGCAAAAATGTAAAGATAGACGGACATTTAAATGAACAGTTGAGATTAACATCTGGTATAACTCTATTGGGTCACAACATTTTACTCTCCTTACATTTCCTGTTTAGTGCAGTACAAACTGTCTTGTGAGCACGTAATCTCGATGTCTTCATGCCTTGAATATAAAGTATTACACAGTTCCTGCTTCACCTGAACAGATGATGGATATCAGAGAAGATATTTCACTATTGACAGAAGTAATGATTCCATGGGCTTGCTAATATGTGGGAAAGTGTTTGCTAGAGAATTGGCCTTTTCTCTCAATGCACAAGCTGAAAACATTCCTCTACTAATCTTAGTCCTTAGAACAACATGTAGAGAGGTCTGTCCTTGTATAAACGCCACTTACCAAACCTGTGATTCAGCAATCTGTCATAGAGGCTCAGAGGAGGTTTTGTACACTAGTACTTACTATCTAGTGCCAGAAGAGGGAGAGGGGTGATTAAACCTGATGTGTAGATGCTACTTGGAACTGTATATATACAAAGCCAAAAACTCCCAACGCAGATGAAGGATGAACAGTGAACTATCAGTGCCTAGCCCAAATTGACTGTAAATTATGAAACTGATTTCACATTATTATTACAACAATTGCCAGTTCCATGATTAAATGGTACAGACTACACAAGTGAGTTCTTTCTCAGAGTCATATGGTGGACATGCCATTCCACTACAATGTGCCTCCACGTGATAAAATAGTGCTCCATTATGATTGGAATGTTGTGTTTCAGGAATGGGCTCTTGGCTGCTGTCTACACACTCATATGTGGACCGCTGTAAATCCTGCCGTTCAGTCATGAGATAACCAATGTACTCCATGGTCCATGAAGGGGGACAGCTTGTCTTTGCTGGTATCATCATCACTGTCTCTCTGGTTGTAATGCAGACTGCACAGGGCACATTGCTGTTGTCAGTTCCCACTATAGGATTTTCATACTCAGCACCATACACATAAGCATATCCTTGGATTCCTCTGCGGCTGGTGAGAGTATAGTCTGGGTCTAGTGGCATACAGATGTGGTTGGCTCCTCCTCCATAAGTGGCAAAGCTGCCTCCAGTTTTCCCTGCATATACCAACTGAGTCCCTGGAACATCAGGACACATGCTGTTCCCCCATCGTGTGTAAATCATGCCCCCTCTAGCGTTTCCATCAATTCCAGGTTTTCCTGAAGGTCCTCGGGGACCTGGGTCACCTTTAGCACCATCATTTCCAGGTAGACCTCGTTCTCCTATGTCACCTGGATCTCCTTGAGGTCCTATTACTCCAGGTCGACCTTCTTGCCCAGGAGCACCTGGTTCACCTGGGTCACCTGGTTCACCTGGAGGTCCTGGGTCACCTGGGTTGCCTGGTTCACCTGGAGGACCTGGCTCACCTTGTTGACTTAATATCTGCACCAATGCAGTAATAAATATAACAATTGATAAGATTCTCATCTTGAATCAACTAAAATCTTGGATGTTAGCTAGTAATGAAGTGAAGCACATGATGACCAACTCTTATATACATCCTTGTGTGTGTGGGTGGGACATCATAGTAATTTGGTTTCTGTTTATATTCCCAGTGCCAATCTCTATAGATGATGTACCTAATTATAGCTGATCTAAATGAATGATTTAATGTGGTCTGAGTACATATGGCTTAGCTAGTACTACATCATCCTGGTACTTGAATTATTCTGCAATCAAATTTTTTCACTATATAGGAAGAGGAAAGGTTTTTTTGTTTTGGATTTTGTTATTCCTTTACTATTAGCTTTACCAAGGTCCCTCTCATTAAGCAGGGTATGTAATGGGAGGAAGGTTTGTGTTGTGTATACTTATAATTTCTTTCTCTTGTTTGTGTCTTTCCATTGTGACCTCATTCATCCTCTCATTCCCATCCTCTCATTTGTTTTATCCATTAGAGGAGGAGATCCTTGTATAACTGTCATAGCTAAGGATTATAGCTATATATTAGGGTTGGTAGGGGATGATTACAAGGTGATTTGGATCTTTGTATTATGTATTGAACTCTACTGCTTTGATGCCAGGTCCTTCTATTGCAATACAGATTGTCTGCCAAAAGTTAATAGGTATACTACTTCTGAATTGAAAAGTAGGTGTGGTCAGACAACAATTTCCACATACTTTGTACTGCACAAATGGCTCCCTCCACCACCAAAGAATCCTGTATGAAACCCATGATTTTAACTAGATGAGGTTTTTATTAACCGCCTCTCTCACACCGATTATTAAAATTTAATAGTGCTGAGCTAATGTGGTATTGGTCGTTAATGTATGTTGTGTGTTACTATGGTGATGCTTAACTCTCAAGCACCTAAGGGGAAAGCAAGCTAGAAAACTGGAGACTGTAGTGCTGTGTAATTTTTAAAACTATTCTGGAGATGCTGCAGTTTGCTATTAACCACAGTTACTCGAAGACTCGCGTAAGTTTGCATCTTTAGCGAACATTATATAGCTAGCTATGTAGCTATCTATAATTCTAGCTAGCTAGCTAGCTTTAGTAGAAGGTATAGATATAATATTATGATTATTTCAGCGTCCTCCCGACTTCCTTGCTAAGAACAGGAGAGCAGTAAGAAATATGAAGCCTAAACTACCATCACAGGCCAACAAGAAACCACACCCACTCAATGGAAAGCCTCAGCAACCAACCAGGTTAGTATTTTAGTAGTGTAGTAACTAGCCATGTGTAATCATCTCCACTTTTTTTAGATCAAAGGCTGCTGCTAATGCTGGAGACACAGTTGTCATCAGTAAATCATATTTGGATAGTCTTCTCCGGATGAGTCAGGTTGATGCACATGGTAATAAGGAAAAAGGAACACATGTACATGTGGATGTAGAAGCCAGTGAGGTACCAGGCTTGCAAGCATCACCTGACAAAGAACCACATCTACAACAATCATTGTGTAATGAAGACCCCATGAAACCTCTCTCTCCTAGCAGTCCTAACCATCAGTCCAATCTTCCTCACTCAAATACTGTTACTCATCACCACAACACCCAGTCAAACACTAAGGTAACAAATGATGCAACACCAGAGGAATACTTCCCATTTGGGCGTCCAGGCTGTGGCGCTCCTCTCAGGACAGTGTCAGGTCATGTCATAGCAGATTTACGAAAACGATCAAGAGTTGCAGTGTCTAGTGATCGTCACCTACCAGCTGATGGCAACCTTGGCTCCATGGCTAGGCCAGCAGCTGGAAGACATGGTGATGCAAGGACAGTCATGGAAGGGGTCGGGGTAGAGCTAGCCAGTCCTCGCTATGCTAGGGGAGCAGGGCCTCATGTCAATGAGTACGTCTTAAAGGAAAAGGAAGGGAAAAGAAAGCAAGAATTGGAACATCTAGTGAGTGGAAGAATAGGAAAATGCACAATTCACATTTGGTGGGTGGGACATCTAGTGGGTGGATTGTGTAGGAAGAGGGGGGGGGGGGGGGGGCATGATTAATTTGTTGAGTCAATGATGATAAAAGTTGATGAATGTGGTCTAACAGGTGCTGTAATAGACACATGTTATTAACCATCAGTTCTGTTGCATGTAGGCTTACCTGAAGGCACAGATAGCAGCCAAAGAACAAGCAAAGAAGGATGCAATGGAGAGAACCAAGAGGGAGGAGGAAAAGGAAGAGGCTAGGCTTATAAAGGAGAGGAGGAAACTAGAGGTGGATTATCATAGGGAGATAGAGATGGCACGTTGGAAGGAGGTGTGTGTGTAATAAAATATCTCCATTATTACAGTCATAATAATGATAATTGTAGGAGGCATCTCGACAGAGACAAGTCCTCATCCAAGAAGCTGTTGATAAAGCTGCTGAAGAAGCTAAGAAAGCACGTCAAGCATCAAAGAAGCACCATCATACTACTCATCATTCTATCTCTCCATCCAACACTTCAATGCCCCACATGCACCAGCCTCCTCCCATATCACACTCTACACTGTCCCCATCATACACTACTGGCCACCAAAATGTGGACTTTGACCTGAGAAACACTCACATACTTGAGACAAGTCCTTCTAAATTGACCACAAATCTTCATTCTCCCTCGAAATTCAACACAGTCCTCCGCTCTCCTTCCATGCTCCAGCTCTCGGACTTGATTCACCAGTTCTCTCCACAGAGTGACACACCAGCTCAGAGACGTACAGAACCAAAGTCTGTTTCTGGTGTAAAAGGTTCTAGGATTCCAGTGCGCAAGAGACACATAACCAAGAGACTAAACACAAGTGATGAAAATGGCATCTTGTACAGAGGTTTAGTAGGAAAGGATCTGGTTGATAGTCCTAGTTCTGATAGAAAGCCACACCCAGCTTCGACCAGGACAGCAGGATCACAAAATGATAACATGCTGCCACTTCTAGAAACTGAGGCTACCAATGTCCCAGTCTTTAGGACCTCCAGTCCACCTGTACCAGCTCTGGCACACAAAATAAGAAAAGGTCTTATTTTAAGTAACTCTGAAACAAATGCTTCAGGAAAGGGTGAAAGTACAGTGCAGATGGTGACAAGGGAGGGCATTAGTCCTCCAGTACCTGCACTTAGAAAGAAACAAGCAAAGGATGATCTTTTAGCATCCAATGGGACTCGATCTTCCAGTCATGGAATTAATACCAGAGCTACGGCACCTACTAACCCTACCTCTCGCCTGCCTCCTGTTGTCATGGGAACGGGTGAGATAACTAACTCTTCCTCTCACCTGCTACCTGTTGTCACAGAAACAACCAAGATGACACATGATAGTGTCCAGCCACTCCAACACAGACAGCAAGTGATTCTACGTGAACTGGCAGAGTTGCGTAAGGTAAGGTATGCCCTCATCAAGTGTAACACTGCATAACACAGATCTTCTTTCTCTTGCAGGGACTTCTCTCCCACCAATCTACAATTGATCACAAGTTAGGATATTTATTGCACAATAACTTACTAGTCCATCATCAAAAACACTGTTTTCAATGATTGAGGGGAGGGAGGTTAGCTAAGCTGAATTTCCTTTCATTAAAGATTGCGATTACAATAGAATGATCTGTTCAGAATGCAAATGTAAAGTAGTTTGAAGGACATCAGAAGAGAGTATGCCATTTTTTTGAATTGATCTGAGGATAATTATTAGTTGCAACTGTCAATACAACTTGCCTTTCATATAATTATAGCAGGTTAATGAATAGGTGGGTGTTAGGTGGTGGGAGTTTGTGGGGAATTAACAGTCATGGAACTTAATTTATAATAATTTTATTTATTATTCTGTCATTTGGCCTGTTTGCCTTCAATTTCATTTCATTTTATAAAAATAATTTAGTCATGGATAGCCCTTCTGCATACTATTACAAAATGCAATACAACAGTGAGATAGATAATAATTCAATGACAGTTTCCTCACTCTTCTCTTCTGAAAACAAGGGAGGAAGTGATGATAAAAGAGAGTAGATACAATGCAGCTGTAATGACAGTTATCTTGATACACCAGCTCAAAATGTGTTACCGAGCACAGAACACTGAAAGAGGGCTCTATGACCAAGGGATAACGCAGGCTAGAGGCATATATCTTCCCAGCACTGAGCACCTTTACCTGGGTGAGGTGGATCTACACAGTAATACACAGGTGCTGGAAAGTATGTAGCAATAATATACACTTCCAAACAGATGGCTGCCCAGGATTTTGGGTGGCGTAACTTCTATGCTATGCTAGTACATGTACTTTCATTGATGGTAGCTAATTCTGAATTAGAATGTGACTTAGTTTTCTGGAAGATAGCAGATCATGTCCAAGACCTAGCTATGCATTTTATTTGAATACAACAATTTTTCCTTCCAGGGCCACCAATCCTTCTCATGTCCTTCACAAGATCCACAGACCACTGACTTAGCCGAAGCTCCAGCAGCAATAATGTCAAAAAGTAGAACACAGGCTTGAAGTTCGATGTGTGAACTTTATAATCGGATAAGGTCAAAGTTCAGTGTGGCTAGGCATGGATACATATGAAGAGATTGCTCTTGAAGCTGCCCTTGAGCTACCAGCTAAGGATTTTCAACAAGCAAGTCATGTACTGCTCTATGCAGAGTTGCCAGGAGCCTTGTTTGGGAAATATCCCTTCAAGTATGCAGTAATGGTAAGCTGTGGCTACAGACTCAATACCACAGTCACCTTCCTTAATAGATGCAGGTCCGATTTGATGGGACACTGGGTTTCCCAGGGGGTGTGGTTGATGAGGGAGAGACCCCTGAAGAAGCTGTAAGTCGTGAGATAAGAGAGGAGATGGGGGGTGGAGTTAGCATAGGACGGAGAGATCATGTGATCAGCAACTATTCTCATAAACTTGGACTGTGTTTGCATTTCTATAGCAAACAGTTGTCATTGGACAATTTTAAGGAGTTGGAGAGTCAAGTGACGCAAGCTAAAGATTGGGGGAATGAGGTATGTGTTGAGAGCCTAGCCATACTCCTATGAACAGATTATAGAGGGTTAATCTACACCTAGTCCTATGGGCAGATAAGAGAGGGTTAATGTGTAAACCTACTCCTAAGGACAGGTTAATTTAGACCTAGTCCTATGGACAGATAAAAGAGGGTTAATGTAGGCCTAGTTCTGTGGACAGTAGACCTAGTCCTATGGACGGATAAAAGAGGGTTAATGTATCTATGGACGGGTTAAAGAGGATTAATCTATACCTAGTCCTATGGATAGGTAAAGAGTTCTTGATTGTCATTATGTGACCTTATATCCCGATCTTGTACATATCATTTTAATGGGTCTCTTGTTGATGTGAAATACAAGATAAAGGAACTGCTACTACATTTTAGTAATACAGTGGTCCAGGAAAATGCATTAACTAGTATGCACACTTTTATATTGAGGTCCCAACCAGGTTTTCTCTCCACCTACCTTTAGCAGTAAAATTAATCAAGCTAAGAGGAAGGTGGTAGTTCTTAGATTCCTAAGGTGTTGTGGTTATTATAGTGACATTACCTTTAAAGTTAGTTACACCACTCAAATAAATAGTGAAGAGAGTGGAGAACTATTCAACTATCAACTATCTGTAACTTTTAGGTCCTTGGTATCGTCCGTTGTCCTCTCTATACCTTACCCAATGGTCTGGGCTTTCCTGCTTTCCTATGTAACCGATTTATCGGCAACTCACGATTCCAATTACTACATGCTTTAAAAAGCCGTGGTTTGCTGTCGTCTGAGGAGGTGAAAGTAGCAGTGGAGAAGAGTCTGGAGGTAAATGCTCTTGTATCAAAAGATGAGATCAATTATTGACACTTGCTATGTTGTCATGATCTACCTACGATTTTTTCTTCTTCTTTTCTTTTTTTTTTTCAATCATGTTATTATAATAAATTATTAATAATAATTATTATTAATAATAATAATACATTTTTTATGTTGGAGGGCGTGTACCGCGTGTACTCATAATCGATTCCGCGCTGTGCGTTCCAATGTGTTAATAAAAAATAATAGAAATAAAGGTGGCGAGTTAGAAGATGGCAGAAGAGTCTCGTCGTTTATTGGACTCTGCGGGAGCATCATCTCTTCCAGGTAAAGGGTAGTGGAGTCTACGAGGATAATATACCTTGTGGTTAATAAAATAGGATGAAATTTGTGCGTAAAGTTACCTGTTACTGCTTGTTTCTCATCTCATTTCAGGCAGTCCTCAACCCTCTGATGATGATGCCGCTGTACACAACACCCCTCCCCATTCTAAGAAGTGGCGTGACATTATTGCATTCTGGATTTTTGGAATGACCAATAACTACCCTTACGTCATCATGTTGAGTGCTGCACTTGACATCATTGTCAAAATAAGTGGAGGTGATAGTCAGGATGATACTAACAGCAACTCAAGTAGCTGTACCCTCATCTTCGATGATACCACCAACACCAGTAACTACAGAGGAAGGGAGCCGTGCAAACACCAAGGAACATCCGTATGTTCCACATAGCATGGGATTGATATTTTATATCTTTCACACATACCCCTACTTACAATACAGATTATTTTGTTGGCAGACATTCTCCCAACCTTTTTTATTAAACTGATAGCTCCGTATTTCATGCAGTTTATTCCTTACTGGTGAGTAAAATTCTGGGTGTGGTCTCCCATTGAACCCCACCCATTTCCTTCCTCAGGATCAGACTGTTGAGCGTTGTAGGTTTTTCCTTGAGTAGTTTTGTCATAGTTGCTATGTCAAACACCGAGATTCTAGTTCTATTTGGTGTAGTAAATGCTTCCATCAGCAGTGGTTTTGGAGAGATAATGTTCCTTAGCATGACAGCATGGTACCATAAATCCACTATATCTGCTTGGGCCTCGGGAACCGGAGCTGCAGGTGTGTTTGGTGCTGTTGTTTATGCTGCACTCAAGACCTCTCTGTCACCTAAAACAACACTTCTGATACAGCTGTTCATTCCTGTTGTTATGCTCCTCACGTACATCTTCTTACTGGGCAAACCCAAAGACCCCGTTGAGGTGGAAGGTATTTATGTGTCAGTTCAAAAGACAGACACTGATCAGAGGCTGGCTAAAAAGAAAGGCATTGATAAATTCATTAATAGAGATGAAGCAAAGTTTTGGCTCTTGCATGTACGATATTGTCCACATCTCTTCAAGTACATGTTGCCATTGTTCCTGGTTTACTTTGCGGAATATTCTATCAACCAAGGGTTTTTTGAACTGCTTTATAATGCCAACACACACCTGTGGGGTTACTGTATGGATCAGTTTGCCCAGTATAGGTGGTTACAAGTCATATACCAAATCGGTGTTCTCATATCAAGGTCATCTCTTGTGGTTGTGTACATTAGATATTACTGGCTTCTCTCTCTCTTACAGGTTAGTATCATGTCTCTTTAATAGCATTCTGTCATATACATTATACTGTACAGGTAGCTAACTTTGTCTTCTTCTTTTTTGCCTCTATCTACCTCTTCATTCCGTCATTTTGGTTGACATTCTTCATTATTTTGTACGAGGGGTTGCTAGGTGGAGCTGTTTATGTCAATGTTTTTTACACCATCTCCAAGGAAGTATGTTGATTTCCATGACAATTGATATGTTTGTGACCTTGTGGTTATGTAGGTGCCAGCAGTTCATCGGGAGTTTTCAATGGGTGCAGCTAGTATTGCTGACTCAACAGGCATCTGTGTAGCCGGATTAATAGCTATTTTAATTCACAAATACATTTGTACACATTTCATAGGTTACAGCTAACAGACTATTATCTAATCAAATATATTGTTAAATAACTTTATGGAAACATTGAACTAAAAGTTAATAGCGTGTCCACAATATGCCATGAGGGAAGCTTCTCTCAGAGCTTCTGAACATGTCTACATAAGACATTAATTTTAGTTTGAATAGAATATGCATTTATCATGTGACTTACTGGATGGGCGTGACACACTCTGGCAACATCTTCTGCAGAGGCCCCATACTCCATGGCTAGCACTGCTTCATTTATCAGCTCACCAGCAACCTTTAAAAAGAGGATGATATTTATAGTATACTTGTAGTATCCTGACTACTGACTGATCCTATGATGTGCACTCCGAGTATCCTGTCTGTTTTACTATCACTCAATACCTTCACCATACCATCCGTATCGGCTAGGGTACAAGGGTGGGGTCAAAAAAATACAAGGAGTGTGATTACTCACTTACCATTGGTTTTTGCTCGGCTGTTAGCAGAAAAGGGCATTTTCCCAATTTTGTACTCAATTCCTTCTTCCTTGAGTGCCTCCTCTGATTTACCCACCCATCCAACTTCCTGTTGATCATCACACTGACATCACATGACAGTCACATGACCCACATTACTTACTCACGGGATGTGTGTAGATTACTGAGGGAACAGTGTTGTAATCAAGATGACCAGCTCCACCCACCATGCTCTCAACACATATGATCCCTTCGTCCTCTGCCTTGTGTGCCAACATGGGGCCATGGATACAGTCCCCTATAGCATAGATACTGGGGGGGGGGGGGGAATGTTACCATGGATACAGCTGTCTACAGCATAGGGTATTGGAGCACTCACTTTGGTACATTAGTTTTGAAGTGTTGGTCCACGCTCACTCTCCCTCTGTCGTCAGTAGTGATACCAACATTCTACAATATAGCATGCCACACCTACATTCTATTAATAACCACACCCACCTCCAATCCAAGCCCATCTGTGTATGGTTTCCGTCCTATGCAAACCAGTAAGACATCACACTCGAGTGATTCCTCCTTCCCTCCCTTGACAGCCTCTGTCGATACCTGTACACTTCCTGAGGCAGTACGACTGGCTCCTGTCACTTTAGTGTTCATCTTAAAGTCTAAACCCTGTTTCTTCAATGTACGCTGTAAGTTCTTCCTGTGAATAATAGCAATAACTAGATCACAGACAGTCAGATTATCAACCTTAAAGGGTGTGTACATCCATCCTGCATCATAATTATGTAAACACTTCTTCCCTTGAAAATCACATGTCACCTAGACAGACAAAAACTTACGCCACATCTAAATCTATGCCCACACCTCCTACGTTTCCAAGAAACTCGATAGCAGTGACCTTTGAACCCAGACGGCTCCACACTGAGCCTAACTCAAGCCCAATGACTCCGGCTCCAATCAGAATCATCCGCTCAGGGACAGCCTCCAGTGAGAGGGCACCAGTAGAGGACACAATGGTCTTCTCATCAAACTAAGGGAGAGTGAGTTCAAGTATAATGCAGGTGAGTATTTCCTGGCGTACCTCTAGTCCTGGAAACAGCATGGGAACTGAACCTGTGGCGATAAGAATGTTCTTTGTAGATATGACCTCTGAACCACCATCACGACGAGACACAGTTACCTCATTCTTACTACTAATGGAGCCAAAGCCCTCAACATGAGTCACCTGAAAAATACAAGTAAAATGACTAGAGGAGATCATTGCAAACCTCACAGTCCAATAGAAGAAATACCGTTTGGAAGAGCTCTACTTTCATGAATAGTCATCCTTTTACAAAACAACTCTTTTGAGGTTAAATGGAGAAGATCAGCAAAAGTTTAGCATATCTTTCCTAATTCATGAAAAATGCTAAAGTTGAGCTCCTCCAAAATAGAGTGCTATACAGTTAAGTCGGGAATGTAAACTATAGATCAGTTTTGTAATCTGAGCTACCCTGTACCTTATTCTTCTTGAAGAGCATTCCTATGCCTGTGGTAAGAGCGGTCACTGCATCTTCCTTTTGCTTCATCATGTTTGGGAGGTTGAGAGACACCCCCCCACAGTCTATGCCTCGTTTAACAAAATCTTCCTTTGCTGAATGGAACAGGTGAGAGTTGTTGAGGAGAGCCTGAACAAGAAGAGATGAGATATTGCTCATGACTATCATCAGTGACTGTTGTATTCCTGACTTTTGATGGGATACATCCAACATTAAGACATGTTCCTCCCAGCGTGGGATCCTTCTCGACACACACTGTCTGTAGAATGAAGAAACAAAGCAATTACTTCACTCCCTCACACTTCATGTCTTGCATACTTTCATGCCCAACTGAGCTGCCTTGATGGCTGCAACATAGCCTCCAGGTCCACTGCCTATGACGACCAGGTCAGCATCACCTACATACACATGTACACACCATGGATTTGGCACAACATGGCTATGGAATTAGCTGGACAGACCTGTGCTACTGCTTAGCATCCTCATATGAGCATGGGTAAAGATCGCACTACACAGAGGCTGTAAATAGCAAGAATGAAAATAGGGGCAGCCATTTCAACCCCTAGATAGCTACGGCGATTGATGCTCACCTTTAGCTGCCATGTTCTACGAGCTAACAGTGTACTCATCTTCTGGAGTTGACTGGAAGAAAACTTCATAGGGTTCAAAGTTTGCAGATTGGTCGTTCTCTTTGTCTGTGACGACCCATGCCAAACACTGGCTATGAGGACAATCTTGCATTCTTCTAATAATTCGGTAATTAAATTAATCCAGTCGTTTGACATAGATAGCTCTAGTATCTTAGGGTTTAAGACTGTGTGTTTATCTTCACCATGTCTACATTGATGGCGCTACCTCCTGGGGTTGTCCGGGACTTGTGTAAGTATCTCAACATGGAAGGCGCAGGTGTCCGGAATTGGGAGGACCTCATTACAACAGTACCAGGTTATTAATATAGCTGTACAAACCTCCTCCCCACAGATCATAGCTGTACCAACCTCCTCCCCACAGATCATAATTATACCAACCCTCTCCCCACAGATCGGCCTTACAGTATATTTGAGCGTGCTGCCTTTGCTCGTAGTGGTGTTCAACCATACACTAGTCCTGCCGACCAAGTGATAATGGATTTCATTGCCCGAGGCATTACAGTGGACCAACTCTATTCCATGTTGTCAGAGATGGAAGCCTGGGGCTGCATGATGTTGCTTGAAGCATATGGTGAGAATGATAATAAATGTCTGTCTCTTCCTGATCTGAAGAGTGTGTGGAAAGAGTCTGTTTTACAAATCACTGCTTGTTGCTGCTGCTGCTGTTGTTGTTGTTGTGTTAACAGCATATTCATATTAGTGCATTATGTCTTGTGACAAAAATTCTCTCAAATAAAAGCCTGACCTCCAGTGTTGCTTGACCTTCTGTAGTTACCCCATCAATAGTAGACAAAATTAGAAGAAGAAGAGACGAACTTAGTGCCCAGTGGAAACTACCATCACATGACTTACTAGGTAAGTCATTGTCATGATGTTTATCTGTGTGTGTGTATTCCAACCCTTTTCCCTTGATTAGCCACACCTCCCAATAGTTCTCCTCCCCCTGATGAGCACCCAAAATATGGTCCTCTTCCCTCTTTTCCTCCACCTCTCACCACCACCAACAACATACCCAGTCCAACAGCACCACAACTCACTGCTCAGAGACATTCAGAGGTACCACACTTCTCTTCGGCCCAAGCCCCATCCCACGTCCCCAATCACCAGTATTCTCACATTCCCAATCACCAGTATTCTCACGTCCCCAACCATCAGTATACTACAAACACTTACAACTCTGATTATCGTGCCCAATCAGAGGGATTCCCCCAAGCAAATGGGCCATGTCTGTCTCCCTCAGCTCAACCATCGGGACAACGCATTGACAGATGCCATTATCCTAGTCATGTGACAGCAAGTTCTAGTGACAGCTCAGTGTTCCTGTCAGATAATTACACAGATACCAGTTCAGGTCAGAGTGCAGGAGGGTACAGTCAGAGTGCAGGAGAGTGTAGTTCAAGTGGAGAAGGGTCAAGGTACAGTCAGAGTGCAGGAGGGTGTAGTTCAAGTGGAGAAGGGTCAAGGTACAGTCAGAACTCAGGATCGGGCACAACCTCAGAGTCCATCGATACTAGCCCATCTTCAAAGTCTGGTAGTCTTGAGCAAAGTTCAAGGTTCAGTTCAGACAGTGTTTTAAATATACTGCACTTTTCATACGCTGAGTTAAGTGAGGCCACAGGGGGGTTTACTGAGGGGATGGTCGGGATCGGATCCTTTGGGACTGTCTTCAAAGCCGAGATTCGAGGAAACGGTCCTTATGCTATAAAGAAACTGCACACAGTGAGTGGATATATAGTCAGCAAGGGGTTATTTGGTAGGGGGTTAAAGTGTTATTGATAATAAGTCTGGTGGGAGAGAGTAGGTTTTGGATAAGATCAGTTTACTTTCATTTCCTTTACTGGAAGTCTCATGTGGTTCTAACGGGGGATTATTAATAGTACAGCAATACGTGTGGCTATAGTAGGGGGATTATAATATGTGTGGCTATAGTAGGGGGATTATTAATACGTGTGGCTATAGTAGGGGATTATAATATGTGTGGCTATAGTAGGGGGATTATTAGCAATAGGTGTGGCTATAGTAGGGGGTTATTAGCAATAGGTGTGGCTATAGTAGGGGGTTATTAGCAATAGGTGTGGCTATAGTAGGGGGGTTATTAATAGGTGTGGCTATAGTAGGGGGTTATTAGCAATAGGTGTGGCTATAGTAGGGGGTTATTTATAGTACAGCAATAATTATAATGTGCTTCCTTTCATGGGTAAGAACTGAATGTCTTCAGATGCTCTATAATATATAGTTGTATGGAGCATTTGTGTGAGTTGGGTTAAGTCCATTATAGATTTATGTTAATCCCTAACCCCTACTCTAACCCTAATCCCTACCCTAACCCATATCCTAATTCCTACTCTACACTAATTCCTACCACTCTACCCTAACCCTAATCCCTACCCTACTCTAGCCCTAATCCCTATCTCTCTGACACATAGGAAGCTGAGATGGGAGGACATTGTGGAATATTCTATGATTCCTTCCATCGTGAGACCTTCTCACAGGAACTTCAGCTCCTAACCCGCTATCATCATCGTAACATCCTCTCTCTGGTTGCTCATAGCAACGATGGCTATAGCCCATGCCTAGTGTATGAGTACATGGAGAATGGATCTCTGTCAGAATGTTTACAGGGAAAGGTATGACCTTTATAGGTGACCCTTAAGAGAGGGGTGTATCTATTGCTGTTGTCCTTATAGAGAGGGCTATGTCTTGGGTGGGCTCATAGACTGAGCATAACCAGACAAGTGGCAGATGCTCTCCATTTCCTTCACACAGTCAACACTCCCACATGTCTGGTCCATGGAGACATTAAAAGGTATTTTTGGTATGCACAAGTATGTGTAGTAAACTGTATTTTAATAGTGCCAATATTCTCCTGGATGTGCACTTTGTACCCAAGCTCTCTGATTTTGGATTAGCTAGAGAGCTCACCTCCAAACAGAATTCAAAGAGCACCATCTCCACCCAAAGTAACATCCTCATGGGAACCATGGCATATATGGCTCCAGAGTTTATACGTAACAAGAAACTGACCACTCGTACTGACGTCTATGCATTTGGAGTGGTCATGCTGGAACTATTTACTGGACAGCCGGCTTTCAGCAATGACCCAGCACTCAAAGACCGAGTATTGGTAGGTGGAATTAGTACTGTCACATGATACCATAGTGGACAATTTAATTTGGGGGTGGGGCTAAACTCATGTGATTCTGATTAACTATCACATGACTTCCTCCAGACTGACCGTCTTGCGGAATTATTGGAAGATTCAGAAGAGCACAGAGGAGAAGTGCTAAGGTCAGCAGATCCATTAGCCCACTGGCCTCCCGAGACTGCATTGGGTCTATTCGACATCATCACTGTCTCCCTACAGAACAGACAACGTGCTAGACCACCCATCAAACAGGTTTGACAGGATTTAGTGAACTAGCTATAAATGAAAGGTATATACTATGATAATAGGTGCTGGATCAGCTCATTATGCTCCCTCAGAAATAAAACTATTCTTTTCTACAAGAAGTCTATACACTGCAAATGGCAATGAAGACATATAACAATCCTTCATTTGTTTGTGTAGTTTATCATTTCTTGAAATATTCTCTGGCTTTCCTAAAGATTTCTGATTTGCCTCTGCTCTTTGTTGGCTGTGTGAGGGAGGGGGGAGGGGGAGGAGGGGAGGGGAGGGGAGGGGAGGAGAGAGGGGAGGAGAGAGGGAGTTATTGCATCTCTATAACCCAACACCTACCTCTATATCAGGGTCACATCCTTTACCACCAAAGAACCAATGATTCTTGATCTAAATTTAAGCACATGTTCAAACTTTACAACATGTAAATTATTTCCATGGTTACTAACATCTTTAATGCTCCTCTTGAATTTCAGGGACTTGGATTTCAGGGACTTGGATTTCTTCTCTTCGAAGATGTATTTGAGTATTTCCCTACAGTTCTCATCCTTCACTTGCTTATAATCCTCCTCAATGGGAGTTAGCCGAGATAACTCCACCCCCACACTCATCTCGTATATCACATGACCTACACACACACAGCCAACTAAAGACATACATTGGGAAATTGTATGAGTGATTAAAGAGGCTTGATGATTGTGTGTGGCTTATCTATACACATGGTTCCTGCATGATAGTCATGTGTACTAAACGAGTGAGGTCTATGTTCACTAAAGACCGTGCAATAGCCAAGAAACTATGGTTATATAGTGGGCTATAACGACTCAAGTGAAAAGTGTGCTTCTATTGTAAAGTAGACCCTTTACCGAACATAATGACATCTATGTCAGCCAGGCACTCCCATTTGTCAATGGTTCTGTGTAGCCGAGATCTGTACTCCAGTAGCAAGTTTTCATAGCCTCCTAATCGACAGGTGTGCTCCCCTTCAATATATATATTCCCTGTTTGAATGTGACCCAGGGGCTCTAAATTCTTCTCATAGAGATACAAAACTGCCTGTAGGGAATAACCAGGTTTACAATAAAGCTGCCTCCAGGGAGGATTGAGTGTGTGCACTATTGACCTCTAAAATCTGAGATCCGTACAAGGACACCTTGTCTGCTGATAAACCATCACTTCGCTTGTATTTTGTAGACCATTCAGTAATTGGAGATGTCTATACAAAGATAACCCTTACTCCACCTTAATATTAATAGTAATAACCCCTATAGCACCTTCATAAAAATATGATGACTCCTTTGCATTCGCTCTTATTTAGATACCTTATAAATGATGTCTTTAAGTGACCCTTGTTCCCAGTACGGCTGTATAATGGCGACCTTCTCTTTGCCTTTCTTGTTGTCAGTAATGAACCTTATTTCATTGATGGTTTGGAGGTAGGGATGGTCTAACTGAGAGAGACGTTCATTAAGGTACATCTCGACCTTACGATTACACCTGAAGTACTCAGATATATCACTCTGTAAGCAGACCGGCCGGCCGGCCAATGAGAGGGAGACAGGTGGTGGGTGTGTCATTTCAGTTATTGTATAATTTACTTACAATAGTCAGTATGTGACAGCCATAGGTGTCCTGAGATATCACTCTGAACCAGTACTTGTAAGTCCTGCTACCTAATAACAACAGATTACACAGTGACACCACCACCTCTACACCCACAACAGACTACACAGTGACACCACCACCCCTACACCCACAACAGATTACACAGTGACACCACCACCTCTACACACACGACAGATTACAGTGACACCACCACCCCTACACACACGACAGATTACACAGTGACACCACCACCTCTACATCCACGACAGATTACACAGTGACACCACCACCCCTACACACCACCACCTCTACACACACAACAGATTACACAGTGACACCACCACCTCCACAACAGAGCCCTACCCCCAAACACACTGCCTCATGCTATAAACAGCCAATGATCTAGACAGAGGAGAGTAAGGGGAGGAGGATGAGGGGGAGAGGAGGATGAGGGGATGAGGATGAGGGGGAGGAGGATGAGGGGGAGGAGGAGAGGAGCTATTGAAGTGATCACACTGATTTCTGGGTAATAGAGTGTGTTAGAGATTACTAACTATAAGGTCCTACCCATATCAGGGAGAGCTTTGTCCTTGCTGTAATTCGTACTCCTCTCACTAAGCAAGTAGTCAACCATTTTCGCAGCAGTCCCTGTATAATCACATGACCTATATCACATGACTAGACTCACACTATCAACTATATACAATTCTTCTCCTTCTCTTCCTGTAGCAGTTCCTTCACTTTCTTCTTCTTCTCTTGAACCAGATAAATTTCTTCAGGAGTCTGAGGAAGTGGGTCTCTGCTGGATCTACGCCTATTACATGTGCAGATTTAACTAACTGTGCTACAGTAGAACCTCCGATAAGGAGGACCCTCCATCATTCTCTGTACATAGGTCAGTACCACCTGTGTAAAGCCTTCTTACAAGTACCTGATACCAGTAAGTCCTTTATTCAGAGGCTCCCCTGTATCTAAGCCTCTGAGATAAGAACAGCCTCCCTATAAGGGACTGTAGACCTGATCCCAATGTGTCCTTTATTTGTGATTAACTAGAGAAGTGGTGCAAGATGTGTGTGGACTGCTGAAGTCTAAAGGGCTGCAATAAGATGGTAGCCCTCCATATTCAAAACCACACTCTGGACTGAATTATTGACAGTAGACCCCTCCCACAAGTTTACTTACCTTCTGCAGCACAATTTGTATAAGCAAACTAGAAAGGAGACGAAGAGGACAAGGAGAAAGAGAGATAGTCCAGCTACTACATCATATTGCAATGAAGCATGGAAGTACAGACTCGAATGAAAGTGTTTCAGTAGCGGCCCTATGTGGTCCACAGTCTCTAAGGCTTCCAGTACACTGTGGAAATATCCCTCAAGTAAAGATGAAAATGAATCGTTGTCGTCTGACTGGGTCATGATCAACCTTCTCTCCTACACACAGATACAACCACCTGCTCGCCTGCAGCTTGCATTAGCCACACCCACTCTTGTAAAACAGCATCCAGTTTCAGTGGCTATAATTAGCAACATAAGTGGCAGCGCACCTAGGGTCGTCATCATAATAATGTAGATAAGGATAGACTTCATAATTAGCAACATAAGTGGCAGCGCACCTAGGGTCGTCATCATAATAATGTAGATAAGGATAGACTTCATAATTAGCAACATAAGTGGCAGCGCACCTAGGGTCGTCATCATAATAATGTAGATAAGGATAGACTTCATAATTAGCAACATAAGTGGCAGCGCACCTAGGGTCGTCATCATAATAATGTAGATAAGGATAGACTTCATAATTAGCAACATAAGTGGCAGCGCACCTAGGGTCGTCATCATAATAATGTAGATAAGGATAGACTTCATAGTTAGCAACATAAGTGGCAGCGCACCTAGGGTCGTCATCATAATAATGTAGATAAGGATAGACTTCATAATTAGCAACATAAGTGGCAGCGCACCTAGGGTCGTCATCATAATAATGTAGATAAGGATAGACTTCATAATTAGTAACATAAGTGGCAGCGCACCTAGGGTCGTCATCATAATGTAGATAAGGATAGACTTCATAATTAGCAACATAAGTGGCAGCGCACCTAGGGTCGTCATCATAATAATGTAGATAAGGATAGACTTCATAATTAGCAACATAAGTGGCAGCGCACCTAGGGTCGTCATCATAATAATGTAGATAAGGATAGACTTCATAATTAGTAACATAAGTGGCAGCGCACCTAGGGTCGTCATCATAATGTAGATAAGGATAGACTTCATAATTAGCAACATAAGTGGCAGCGCACCTAGGGTCGTCATCATAATAATGTAGATAAGGATAGACTTCATAATTAGTAACATAAGTGGCAGCGCACCTAGGGTCGTCATCATAATGTAGATAAGGATAGACTTCATAATTAGCAACATAAGTGGCAGCGCACCTAGGGTCGTCATCATAATAATGTAGATAAGGATAGACTTCATAATTAGCAACATAAGTGGCAGCGCACCTAGGGTCGTCATCATAATAATGTAGATAAGGATAGACTTCATAGTTAGCAACATAAGTGGCAGCGCACCTAGGGTCGTCATCATAATAATGTAGATAAGGATAGACTTCATAATTAGCAACATAAGTGGCAGCGCACCTAGGGTCGTCATCATAATGTAGATAAGGATAGACTTCATAATTAGCAACATAAGTGGCAGCGCACCTAGGGTCGTCATCATAATAATGTAGATAAGGGAAGGATAGACTTCATAATTAATTATTAGCAACATAAGTGGCAGCGCACCTAGGGTCGTCATCATAATAATGTAGATAAGGATAGACTTCATAATTAGCTAAAAAAAAGTGAAATGATATAGCTAGAGCGAGTAATCAGTCGGCAGTCATTCTTTAACTGGAGGCCTTGATGCAAGTTTTAACATTCTAAAATGAGAGAGCAAGCTTCTTCTGGATATCTGAATATATAAATACAGACATGAAATAACACTTCATTTTCAGCAATTTTGATAGTGATTTGCAGGAACAATGACTGCTAGTTATTACATGTTATGGTAAAAATACATTGACACTTGTATCATGATAATTATTAGCCAATTTTGAGAAACTGGTTTAATAGTGACAACTAGGTAACAATAGATTTACCTTGAGGACTGGGGGAAATAGAGCAACTGTGAATTTTTTTCTCCTGAGAGAAGTCCTGTGTAATAATAATAATAATAATAATAATAATAATAATAATAATAATAATAATAATAATAATAACACGAAGATTTATTTACATGTGCAGATGGAACTTGTGGTTCTGGTGGATGGTGTCTGGTTCTGTACGTGGGTGATATCGGAGGTGAAATTACAGGGCTGCGGACATAGTGTTTCTCTCTCTTCTTAAACATACCACTACTCATCTTCTTCTTTGCCTTGGAGAGTGTTGAGTACAATCCATCTTTAACTGAACTGGCCACTGACTGGCCATAAGGAATATTCTGAGAGGACAACAATCATCAGGAATCATCCGAGATCACCAGATATCATTGAGGATCGTCAGAGATTGTTGGAGATCATCAGGGATCATAGGGTTAACAACAGGTGATGTTGATGGAGGTCAAGACTAATATTATATGTTACCTCATAAGTTATATCCTCAGATGAACCAAAGAATGACCCCAGAGCTGATTTCAAAGAAAAGGACTCAGTGAAAAACTCTTTCTTTTTAATCTAACAAGACACACAGACAAGAAGATGACCAAATGTCCTCCCCCCTCCTTCAAACAACACACCTCCTCGATATCCCATTTCAACCCTCCATTTTTATTGATGGTGAAGATGTATTTCAGAATCTCCTTGCACTCTTCATCTGTCACATGTTCATAGTCCTCCTCTTCAGGAATGAGGGAACTTCCGAGCATCTTACCCGTACTCATCTCATAGATCACATGACCTGGACAGGAAACATCATCAATGAAGTCACATGACTTACTATGCTCACTCACCAAACATGATGACATCAATGCTCCGAAGGAGGTTCTTTTCGGCAATAGTTTCATAGAGCGATGTCCTGTATCCTAACAGAGTGTTGTCATATCCTCCGAGTCGACAGATATCTCCATCCACAAAAATATTCCCTGTATGCACATGGCAGAGAGGAGAAAAGCCCACCTCCTGGTAACTCTGCTTGTACATGTAAGACATCGCCTACATCAGGAAAATGATATGGTAAATATAACTATAGGATTTTTCAAATAATTTGTGAGCTTGTAAGATTTCACAGTGAGGTGAGTTATACACATTTTCCCCCAAGAAGAGTCCCCATCCCACCCCCTTAATGTGGGTGTGGCTTAGAACTTAAGTTTGTTGATGTGGGATGAATCATCACTACTCCTTCATCTTCATCACTAACCCCTTCTTTTTGGAGGACAAGAACATTCTTCATTAAAAAGAAATTAAAATTCTCATCTTCCAAAAGGAAACTCGGTCACACTGATCCTCCCCTCCACCCCACTTCTCTCCTTCCCTTCCCCTCTCCCCATCAAGTCCAAGAATGAATTGGATAGCAAAAAATAAATTATTGCACCTGATACATTAATGTCCTTCTCCTAGAGAACAAAATACATCACTTACTTGCAGGATCTGCCTGCCATAGGTTTTCACCTTATGAACCGGTAAAGGGTGGCCTACACCTGTGTACTTCTCGGCCCAATCCTTAGTTGGATCATTGCCATAGATGGCATCTCTGAGAGACCCCTCCTTCCAGAATGGCTGTTTTATGACCACCACTTCACTCTCTCCTTCACACTCGATGCTCTTTATTGGCTGCAAATAGTCATGTTTCAGACCTCTTAGAAAAGTGTTGATGAAAGGTTGGTGATACAAGAGGTCATGAAAGAAGCATTCCTTTGGGACGGGTGCCTAAAAGAGAAGGAACCGGATGGTGTGTGAATGGAAAGTGAATTTACTTACCTTTGTTACCCACAGATTATTCTTTATGAATCTACGCTTGCCTGGTCTGGACCCTGAGAGAAATATATTTATGATAACTCGAGATCTAGCAATTTCTAGGGCACATTTACCCAATTTCTTGATATCCTTCTCGTTAAAGATCCGATGTCATGTTAAATGATTCGTACATGTATAGAGAGAGAATGTTACTAACATTGAAATAATAATAATATATAGGCATACGACAAATACCTCCTGAACTGGTGTCGGAGGGAGTAGTGCAGGAGGTGAAGTACCTGCTAAACGTCTGATCAACAAGGTCACTAACGCTACCATCAGCAAAACTGTGAGGATGATGCTTGTTTCTTGTATCAATATGAACTCTGCAGAGAACCCAACTTTATCCTAGAGGACAATAGATATATACAGCATCTAAGTCTGTACGGAGATACAGAGAAGGGTCTCACGTCAGGTTCCGAGATCCTCCCCTCGGAGTCAGACATCACGTGATCACTACTGACAATCCAACTGACCACATACTCAAGTGGTGCAGTGAAGGACACCTCATAATATGGAGCTTTATACACCATTTCACACTGTCTATACAGACCTCCAGAGGCACAATACATACTGTTACCATTGTTTCTGATGGAGGCTTGACTTGCACTGTACAACAGCACCAGTACACACCAAGTCAAGCCATAGACTAGAGCTACGGCTATAAATAGCCGATGCCTAGTCATCCAGTGAATATCTTTTCCTGCGCTATGCAAAATCTGAAACTAACAGAGAAGAAGAGATTGATGAAATTAGACAGAAAAAAGAAAGTATTGAAAATAGAATCTATGAAGGTATCTTTATCTGATGGTGAGGTAACTGAAACAGATATGGCTGTGTGCACAAATGTGGGATGGCATATTCAGATGTCTACGATGACAATGGCCTTTGAGTATGTTGTGATGGCTGTGATTAATGGTACAATCTACAAATATTCTAAAACACCTATTCTGTATTAGTCTATGAGATAGTAACCACTAAGTACTACACATAGGCATAAGAAGTTATTTTTGTTTGGGGGGGGGGTCTCCACTTTGCAAAGCAGCATGCCCCCCTATAAGGGGGGGAGGGAAAAGGTGACTGGTTAAAATTTCCAAAATATTTCATTCTCCTAGAGTTGACAGAAACAAAGTCTTTGGCAATACAAGTCAAATTTAAAGTGACTGACTTGTGTACATACAACAAAAATAGGTTATTTAAACGACATTCAGTCATATTAGTTCTTTAAAAGTCTTTAGTCGATATAGAGATGAAAATGAGCTTTCTGAAGTGGCAGATGTTAATTAATTAATAGCCTCAGTTCTGGCAGAAACAGTCGGGATTCAAGTATTCACTTCAGGTAAGCTGAAAAATTTACAGAGGCTCCAGTCCCCAGAGCCCCCCTACTTCCTACGCCTATGCTACATTCCTACCTCATCATCTCTATCCTCAGAGGTCTCTTGTGGCTTAGTGAAAAACTTTTTCTTTTTAATCTAACAAGACACACAGACAAGAAGATGATCAAATGTCCTCCCTCCTTCAAGCAACACACCTCCTCGATATCATTTTCATTCCTGGTGAAGATGTATTTCAGAATCTCCTTGCACTCTTCATCTGTCACATGTTCATAGTCCTCCTCTTCAGGAATGAGGGAACTTCCGAGCGTCTTACCCGTACTCATCTCATAGATCACATGACCTAGACAGGAAACACATCGTTAATGAGGTCACATGACTTACTATACACTCACCAAACATGATGACATCAATGTTCTGAAGGAGGTTCTTTTCGGCAATAGTTCTATAGAGTGATGTCCTGTATCCTAACAGAGTGTTATCATATCCTCCGAGTCGACAGATGTCTCCATCAACAAAAATATTCCCTGTATGCACATGGCAGAGAGGAGAAAAGCGCACCTCCGTACAACTCTTCCTGTCCATGTTCATCTGCCTATAACTCTGCCTGTACATGTAAGACATCGCCTACATCGGGAAAATGATATGGTAAATATAACTACTACTATATTCATAATTCTTGCACCTGATACATTATAATAATGCCCTTCTCCTTATAAAAGAGAACAAAACATATCACTTACTTGCAGGATCTGCCTTCCATAGGTTTTCACCTTATGAACAGGTAAAGGGTGGCCAACACCTGTGTACTTCTCAGCCCAATCCTTAGTTGGATCATTGCCATAGATGGCATCTCTGAGAGATCCCTCCTTCCAGAATGGCTGTATTATAGCCACCATTTCTCTTTCTCCTTTCACTACATATCTGATGTTCTCTATCGGCTGCAAATAGTTGTGCTTCAGACCTCTCAGAAACTTGTTGATGAAAGGTTGGTGATACGAGAGGTCATGAATGGAGCATTTCTTTGAGACAGGTGCCTACAAGGGAAGGAACTGGATGGTATGTGAATAACAAGTGAATATACTTACTGTGGTTAACCATAGATTATTCCAATGATTGTGTACTCGGGACCAATATTTCTGTAGTCTGCATCCAGGGAAAAATAGGACCCATTTACCCTTTCCAGCCTTCATGTCAAAGATCCAATGTCATGTTAAATGATTTGTACATGTATAGAGAGGGAGTGTTACTAACATTGAAATAATATAGGCATACTACAGCAAATACCTCCTGCGGTGATAAACGTCTGATCAACAAGGTCACTAATGCTACTGTCAGCAATACTGTGAGGATGATGATGGTTCCTTGTATCAATGCGAACTCTACTGAGAACCCAACTTTATCCTAGAGGACAATAAATGCATACAGTATCTAAGTCTGTACGGAGATACAGAGAGGGGTCTCACATCAAGTTCCGAGATCCTTTCCTTGGGGACAGAGATCATGTGATCACTACTGACAATCCAACTGACCACATATTCGTATGCTGCAGTGAAGGACACTTCATACAGACCTCCAGAGGTACAATACATATTGTTACCATGGTTTCTGAAGGAGGCTTGACTTGCACTGTACAACAGCACCAGTACACAAAAACTCAAGCCACAGACTAGAGCTAGGGCTATAAATAGCCGATGTCTATCCAACACATCTTTCTCTTTACGCATGTCTTCCCATATCTCACTGTGAATAGCAGTGGCAGTTTGTTCATCTATATCCTGTTGAGTTCTAGCTTCATCACGTTGCTTATGTTGTCTCTGATGTATGTCACTTTTCCTCCTGTAAATCAACAGTGAATAAACGCATGCATACACAGAGAGGGGGGGAGAGAGAGAGAGGAAGGAAGAGAGATCATGTACTAACACTGATGATCTGTTCCTGGTCCATTTGTAACAGAAGCACATTAAATACATTATCAGCATAAACGTCATGAGAATGATAGCAATTCCTCGTATGAGCGTGAAGTCAGCTGATAACCCGACTCCACCCTACAACCATTATATCAAGCAGTGACAAGATTATGCGTGGAGATAGAGAGGTCTCACATCGATAGGTTCCAAGGTCATCTCCTGAGGGTCAGAGATCATGTGATCTCTACTGACAATCCAACTGACCACAGACTCAAATTTGGACAACCCAACCTTATCCGAGATGACAATAGATATAAAGAATCTAAGTCTGTATGGGGATATAGAGAGGGGTCTCACATTGATAGGTTCCAAGGTCCTCCCACCCTGAGGGTCAGAGATCATGTGATCACTACTGACAATCCAACTGACCACATACTCAAGTGGTGCAGTGAAGGACACCTCATAATATGGAGTTTTGTACCCCATCTCACACTGTACAGTGCCTCCATCTGCTCAATAACAACAATAATATTAACACCTGACAGACCACGCCCTCTCAAGAGGTGAGTAATTTAAAAAAAAAGGAGGGAATAGAGTTTACCGTGATGTCTTATGGAGGCTTGACTTGCACTGTACAACAGTATCAGTATCAACATCAGTATACATCCACTCAAACCATAGAATAGAATCTTGCTCCAAGCCATGTCTACCCGCCACTTCCCCGCTCCAACCGCATGTGCAGACACTGCAGAATCAGAAGCTAGTCTGTTCACGTTCACCTTGCACCAGGAAGTACGTGCTGCACGTACAATTGAATGCAAGCAGATAGTGATTGAGAGGAATGTTTTAACGGAGAAGTGTTTGAGTTCTCATTCTGTAGGTATGTTAAAGATCTGTGCCTGTCCAAGGGTGCCAGTTGATGAGGACTAGGACTATTGTATGTTGACAGTGATGTAATTGGATTCTGTTAGTTATGGAGAAAGAGCCAGTGTGGGAGCATTTTGAACATATATAGCATCCCACACTTCACATACTATTCTATAACAAATGCATTATTTCTAGATAATCCTCCATTGCAGCTGAATGTGGCTGCATTTATACTACTATCTACTTACATTAATGGTTATCTCATTCTGAAACTATTTTTCAAAAAAACAAAAAACAAACACCATTATGCTCAATGATTCAGTATATCTATATTCAGTGGAACATGAGCAGGATGGCTCCCACAATGAGCAACACTTCAAAAGTGCATATATAATATATATTTTTTCGTTCCCCCCAAATCAGGGGGGGGGGGGCTGAGGGTGCTGAAGCACCCCCCTTAAAAATATTTTGGTCATTTGGTCAATTATTGGTTAACCACTAAGTTTAATGGTGAGTAGTGACTGATCCATGCACATGGTGCAAAGAGAATGGCTTTATACAAGTATTTTCAGAAGGTACAGGTTGAACAGGACGTAGACTTGGAAACTGAATCTGTAAGACAGAGCGATAATGATAGCAGTGATGAAGAGATAGATTGTTCTATTATAGCTAAGTGTCCTAGAATTGACACATCAGATGTTGCAAGTTGTATGAGCGGTGGTGATATTACTGACAGTGACAAGTATGACTTGTTAACCAATCATTTCGGACCTGGGATAGATTATAAATTCCCCAAAATTGCCAATGGTCGCTCATTTCAACTGCAGTGGCTGAGGTTGTATCCTTGGCTAGTTTATAGCCAGCAAGTAAATGGTGGTTTCTGCCTTCCTTGTGTATTGTTTGCTAGATGTGGGTATCATGGATCTGAGCCTGGTATTTTAGTCCAGCGTCCTTTGACACACTTTGGCAAGGCACTAGAAATAATGCACAAGCATTCAGAAAAGGAGTATCACAAGTTAGCAGTTGTTAGATCAGATGAGTTTGTTAGTGTCACTAGTGGAAGGCAGTCTAGCATACAGTGCCAGCTTAATAGAGCCACAGCTGAAACAGTAGTTATGAACAGAAAGAAGCTTAAGTCAATAATCAACACCATTATTTTGTGTGGGAGACAAAATTTTCCCTTAAGAGGCCATTCTGATTCTAGTACTGACCTGGAGGAGCATGCATCAGCAAAGCATGGAAACTTCTGGGCTTTACTACACTTTCGAGTCGAAGCTGGTGATGAAATATTAAAAGATCATCTTGCCACTGCTGCAAAAAATGCCACATATACTTCAGGTGACATCCAAAACCAAATTATTAGCATCCTTGGAGAGTATATTCGGGATCAGATCCTGAAAAATGTCAAAAAAGTCCCATGGTTTACAGTAATAGCAGATGAAGTCACTGACATGGCTAACAAACAGCAGCTAAGTCTTCTTGTTAGATATGTACATCCTGATAATGGCATTATTAGGGAAGACCTCCTTACTTTCCTAGAATGTGACACTGGAGTAACTGGTTCTCGTCTAGCAGAGAAAATATTGGATTTTTTAAGAGATTGCAAATTAGATCTCACTAAATTAAGAGGTCAATCCTATGATGGTGCAGGAAACATGTCTGGTAAGACAAAGGGAGCTGCGGCCATTGTTACATCTCAGTACCCACTGGCATTATATCTTCACTGTGCATTACACTGCCTCAACTTAGCAGTTGTAAAGTCATTGGAAATATCAAGTATCCGCAATATGATGGGTGTTTTAGGCCGTGTTTATTCATATTTTGATGCTCATCCAAAATGCCAGTACATTCTTGAGAAGTCCATTGATAACACACAACCAAACTCAAAAGTTCACAAGCTAAAAGATCTATGTCGCACTCGCTGGGTTCAGCGACTGGATGCTCTCAATCTTTTTCTGAATCTTCATCCTTGCATTGTGGCATGTATGGAAAACATATACTCCAATGCATCCGAGTGGACTGATGATTCAGCAACTGATGCCAATATACTTCGTTTAGCAGTCATTGACACTGATTTTCTTTGTGCATTAGTTATTACCAATGCTGTTCTTAACTATATCCAAGCTTTAACTTCCAGTCTTCAGTCTGAAGCAAAAGATATAGTTGAAGCTGTAAGTGAGATTGCCAATGTGACAGCAACTTTGAAGGATGTCAGGAGGAATATAGACATGCATCACTTTCAATGGTTCAATGATGTTGAGAAGTTGTGCCAGAGTGTTGGTTTACAGCCATCTATACCTAGACTCTGTAGCTGCCAATGTCATAGGGATAACTTTCCTGCTGTTTCTCCCAGTGAATATTACCACCGCAGTATATCTATTCCTCTTGTTGACCACTTGATTTCAGAATTGGATGGTCGCTTTAGCATTCACCATCAAACAGCATTGCAGGGCATGTATTTAGTACCAAGTCTACTGGTTTCTATCAGTATTGACAGTGCTAAAGTTGAATAAATAGCTCAACTTTATGAAGAGGATCTTCCATCTCCCAGCACTATTCTGAGTGAGGTACACTGTTGGCATATGAAATGGCAAGAAGAGGTGTCTCATGGGCAATCTTGTTTACCTCATACACCAATGGCTGCTCTTCGTCATGCTACTTCACTGTTTCCTAACATCCGAGTATTACTGACTATTTTGTGCACTTTACCTGTGACTAGCTGTTCAGCTGAACGTTCTTTTAGTGCATTAAAACGAATAAAGACTCCCCTTTGTACCACCATGGGCAATACTAGGCTCAGTGCTTTGGCATTGCTGAATGTCCACAGAGATATTCCCATTGATGTTACAGCAATTATTGATGAATTTTCTCGTCGCCACCCTAGAAGACTTCAACTTTCGAATATTCTTTCTGACTAGCTATTATATAATTATTTAAAATTTTATGAAAATTAAGTGGGCGGGATGGGGCAAAAATTTCGCCAAGCGTTCAGCACCCCCAACCAGAAATCCTGGCTACCCCCCTGCAAATAGCTATGTATTAGTCACGAAAAGAACCAACTTCGTTTGCCTGCCTCCCCCACCACTGCACTGCAAAGAGATGCAAAGCCCCAAGTGAGCGTGTGGCTCATATTTGCCACGCCTATACACCTAGCTATAGTAGTCTGTTCACGTTCACCTTGCACCACTTTGACCTTGAATAACTTCCTGGTACTTTTAGCTATGAATATGATTCAAACACCATTCTGCTCAGCTTAAAAACCCGGAAACGTCCAAATATAGCATTACAGAATAAAATCAGTGGAAACTGCTCAACCGGCAGAGCCCATACATCTCTATGGGCATACCAGCCAGCACCACGCACACAAGGAATGTGTTAATTCATGACGTCAACCACGCGCATAGAAATCAAAATAATTGCGTGCAAGGATAATGTTGTTATTGGTCTTTGTTGTTGCTCTTTGACTTGGAATTGGTACACTGTAGTGAGAAAACAACATGATGAAGTGTTACTGCATTCATTGCAGGTTACCCCAAAAACATCCTGATCATCTGAACTGGCAAAGAAGAAGAATGGGGACTATTACTGCCATATTTTAACAGCATTAGCTTGTTCTCTTGTCATCAGACTATCAGAGATGAGATCCTACCTGCCAACCATCACGCATTGGGCGTGGTAATCCACTCATTAGTTCTTTTCCACGCATCCACTCACGCCCAGCAATAGCTCCACGCATTATTGTCCCAGCCGCAATCTTTTTTTGTCTAGTCAGCAGAGTTGCTATAAACCAGCCGACAGGAATGTCTCAGGCAAAAAGAAAGAAGTTCTCCTGTAAATTTAAGAATGACTGGGTGGAGAAGTATGGCAATGAAATCAGAAGGATCCCTAGTAACATCTATGCCTTCTTTTGTGTCATCTGTGACAAGGCTGTTTCTTGTGAGCATATGGGTGAATCTGATGTGACCAGGCACACTCAAAGTGCCATGCACAGGAAGAACAAACAAGCAAGAAAGGAGTCTCATAATTTAAAACAGGTTAGTGTTAGAAAAATGGTGCATTCAGATAATGAGCTGAGCCTTCATGAATTCAAGGTTCGTCGTGCTGAAGTGAAGTTTAGCATGTTTATTGCAGAACACCACATTCCAATTGCAGTAATGGATCACTTGAGTCCATTAGTAGCCCAATGTTTTCCAGATTCCAAAATAGCATCATTATTTGGTTCTCGTCATACCAAAACATGTATTATAAATGATGCTGTTGCCCCATCACTTCTTCAGACTGTAACGGACAAGTTAAAATCAAAACCATTCTCTTTATCAGTGGATGGTTTGAATGATTCTGGACTGAAAAAAATGAACCCTGTAGCTGTTAAATATTTTGATGTTCAGCAACAGAAGGTGGTGTTTAATCTCCTTGATATGTGTACCACATCTGGGGAAAATGCTGCCACTGCTGAATCCGTTACTTTGGCAATTAATGGTGTTATTGAGAAACATTGTTTATCATGGACTAATGTTGTTGCTATTTCAATGGACAATACCTCAGTGAATTTTGGTAGACGTAGTGGTATTTTGACCCGGTTACAAAGGGAATTTTGCCCACACTTGTATGGAATGGGCTGTCCTTGCCATATTATTCATAATACTGCTGAACAAGGATATAAGGCTTTCTCAAAATCATCAGGTTTTGATGTAGAAGACCTAGCAGTAGATTTGTGCTACTGGTTTGATAAGTCAACCAAGAGAAAGGCCGAACTTGAATCATATAGCCAATTTTGTGATGTACAATACAGGCAGGTACTTGATTTTTGTTCAACCAGATGGCTCTGCATGCAAGCTGTCATACATAGGGTCATTGACATGTATGAACCATTGCGAAGTTATTTTTCCTCAGCTAGTCAGGAGGACAAATCTAGGTTTGAAAGACTAAAGAGTACTTTTACTGACCCTATGAATAATCATGCCCTTCCTATTTTTGATAATTTGAATTTACTTTTGCAAAGGCAAGACCCACAGATTCATCGACTACAACTCTGCATGCAAGCCTTCATTAAAAAGTGCCTTTTAAGGATTATTGATCCAACTCAAATTTGTTCAATGGATATTTGGACTTGTAACACTGCCTCTCTCTCTCTTCTTCCTGATGATGAAGTCAATATTGGTTCTTTAGCCGATGAAGGCCTGCAAGCACTATTAGAAAGTGGAGATATCAGTGACCAGAAAAAATCAAAGTTTATTTCAGCAGTAAAAACATTTTGGACTACAGTTCACAAGTATGCTACTGCTAAATTACCGTACAAGGATGATTTACTTGAGAATTGTCAATGGATTGACTATTTTAGAAGGGGTGAATCTAAGTTTGCTCAGGTAAAATATTTTTTGAATCATTTTCCAACTTTATCTTTTACATCAGTTGAAACTGACTCTTTACGTGAAGAATTTGATGACTATAAAACATTGACAGATGAAGAAGTGAACATTGAGAGTTGTTCTCTAGATATTGAATACAAAGATTCACTAGGAAATTCAGTTAAAAAGAAGGACTACAGGATGGATAAGATCTGGGGAAACATTGGACAACTACGATCACCAGGATCTGAGTCTGCTCAATGCTTCCTCCTCACCAAAGTAGCATCTATTCCTTTGGCTATTCCACATTCCAACGCAGATGAAGAAAGGATCTTCTCATCTGTAAGAAAAGACAAAACAGATTTCCGATCAAGTATGGAATTGGATCGAACTTTATCTAGTCTTCTTATCTATCAGTTAAACAATGATGGAGACTGTTTGAGTTATGAGCCTAGTAATAGTGTGGTGGTGAAGAGCAAGACAGTAACAAAAGCTTATAACACAGACCATTCAAAGAAAAAGAAGGACTAAGAATAGCATTCATGAATCATGATTATTTTGTAGCTATACCTTTTCCAAGCATTTATTGTATTTTACAAGCATTTTTGGTCTTAATATTCATCTTTTCCAAGCATTTATGACACAATGGTTGGCAGGTCTGTGAGATGATGCAGTAAAGAGACAAGGTGTTATTTTTTGTGAGATATTTTTCACAGCCACAAAGTACTGCATCCCTCACAAAAGTAACTGTCACCAGGTGTTTTACTTTTACTCATGTATCATTTAATCCAACATACTCAAAGGCCATTGTCATCATAGACATCCAATATGTCATCCTACATTTGGTGTCATCTGTTTCAGGTACCTCACTATCAGATAAAACACCTTTGCAAACTCATTGTCAATACTTTCTTCCTTTCTAATGTCATCTCACAACTTTTTCCTTTCCTTTTTTCGTTTCCACTTTTCCTTTTTCCTTTTTTGTCCTCACATTCCACTCCTTTTTTTCTCTGCTTCTTATTCTCCTCCCTTTCTCTCTTCCTCTCAACTAGATTTCTCACCTCTTTCATATTTTGTTCTTCTCTTTCTCTAAATTTCTTCCTAGCCATCATCTCTTTTCCTTTTATTTCTTCCCTTTCAGCTCTTGTACCACTTCACTATTCAATGCTTTTGGCTGTTTATGACTGGGGGTTTTCTCCTTCTTTCTTTCAAGCCTTTATAGTACTTTATTGAGGACATCAGAGTTTACATATTCAGAATTTCATGAGAGAGAGGCACAGATGGAGCAGAAGCTATCTGAAGTAGGCACCAATACAATAGAAGTAAGATTTGAAATCAGTAGAATTAATGAGACACTGCTTCCCATCATTGAAGATGGTGAGACACACAGACAGCATGCTACAAAACATGGGTCATGGGTCTGTAAGATCATAACCCTCTGTAAATAAGGTTTCCTGCTCAGGAGTAGTGGGTAAAGGGTTTACTTATAAATTAGCTATTGAAGGTTTGGTGGGCTAAAAAACCTGCTACAAGGAAGTAAATAAATTGCCCGAGTAAGCTAGAGTCTAGAGTCGGCACTCATTCTTTAACTGGAGGACTTGATGCCATTTTTAACATTCTAGAAGGAGAGAGAGACTGAGAGTTTCTTCTAGGTCTCTGAATATATAAATAGACATGAAATAATACTCCATCTACATTAGGAGGCTATGAAAACTTGCTACTGGAGTACAGATCTCTCGGCTACACAATCTGTCTCTGTGCATGCAATAGCCAAGTAACCATGGTTACATAGTGGGCTATAAGAACTCAAGGAAAGGATGTGCTTCTATTGGAAAGTATAAATCCTTTACCAAACAATGAGCCAGGCACTCCCATTTGTCAATGGTTTTGTGTAGCCAAGATCTGTACTCCAGTAGCAAGTTTTCATAGCCTCCTAATCGACAGGTGTGCTCCCCTTCAATATATATATTCCCTGTTTGAATGTGACCCAGGGGCTCTAACTTCTTCTCATAGAGATACAAAACTGCCTGTAGGGAATAACCAGGTTTACAACAAAGCCTTCAGGGAAATATTGCAATGAAGTATGGAAGTACAGTAGTGGCCCTATGTGGTCCACAGTCTCTAAGGTTTCCAGTGCACTGTGGAAATATCCCTCAAGTAAAGATGGAATTGAATCGGTCAGTCTGACTAGGTCATGATCAACCTTCTCTCCTATGAACACAGCTCGCAGCTTGCATTAGCCACACTCACTCATGTAAACTGCATCAGTTTTAGTGGCTACTATGTAGGGAAGTATATATGTAGACACGGAAATCGTCATGATGTAGACACGGAAATCGTCATGATGTAGACACGGAAATCGTCATGATGTAGACACGGAAATCGTCATGATGTAGACACGGAAATCGTCATGATGTAGACACGGAAATCGTCATGATGTAGACACGGAAATCGTCATGATGTAGACACGGAAATCGTCATGATGTAGACACGGAAATCGTCATGATGTAGACACGGAAATCGTCATGATGTAGACACGGATATCATCATGATGTAGACACGGAAATCATCATATGTAGACACGGAAATCATCATATGTAGACACAGAAATCATCATGATGTAGACACAATAATTAGCTATAGAAGGTCATATGGTGGGCTAAAAAAAGTGAAATGACCTGCTACAAAGAAGTAAATAAATTGCCTGAGTAAGCTAGAGTCTAGAGTTGGCACTCATTTTTTAACTGGAGGACTTGATGCACGTTTAAACATTCTAGAGGGAGAGAGGGAGCTTCTTCTAGGTCTCTGCATATATAAAACACAGACATGAAATAACACTCCATCTTCTGAAACATAACACCTATTCTCACTATTATCACCAGCTATTATTCTCAGCAATTACCCTAAGGGATGGAGGATGGTCAGGTAAAAAATACAACTCTTCATCACAGCACCTTAATGTCAAAGTGCTTGAGCCAAATGCAAGGATTCAATGTGACAGTAGCTAAACTGAACACTTTGTACCTTGCCAATGAATCCTCTCCAGAAAAGCCAAGTCATTTACAAAAAGCCTTTTTAAGAGAAAATTTACTTTCTCATGACATAATAATAATAGTACTGAACCAGAGGGGGTCAGTCAAAGGTTATGTAGCCACACCCAGCATTATAGGGGGTCAGCCAAAGGTCAAATAACCACACCCACCATAAGAGAGGGTCAGCCAAAGGTCAAATAGCCACACCCCTGGTAGGCTGTCATAAGTTGTACAAGTAAATACATTTACCTTATCTTGACGACTGGGAGAAATAGACTGACTTCTGTGAGCCTGAGAGAAGTCCTGTAGTAGTAGTAGTAGTAAATAATAATAATAATGAAGTGAGTGTTAAGCTAGATGTCTGACCTGGCCATTGGCTGAGGTACCTGTGGAGTGTGTTCTAACATACATAGTGTCAATACGAGAGGCACCATGAGTGAAGATAGGCTCAACCTTGTTTACATGAGCAGATGAAACCTGTGGTTCTGGTGGATGGTGTCTGGTTCTATATGTGGGTGATATCGGAGATGAAATTACAGGGCTGCGGACATAGCGTTTCTCTCTCTTCTTAAACATACCACTACCCATCTTCTTTGCCTTGGAGAGTGTTGAGTACAATCCATCTTTAACTGAACTGGCCACTGACTGGCCATAAGGAATATTCTGATAGGACAACGATCATCAGGGATCATCCGAGATCACCAGATACCATCCAGGATCATCAGGGATTATTGGGATCACAAGAAATCATCAGAGATTGTTGGAGATCATCAGGAATCATAGGGTTAATAACAGGTCATGTTGATGGAGGTCAAGACTAATATTATATCTTACCTCATAAGTTATATCCTCAGATGAACCAAAGAATGACCCCAGAGCTGATTTCAAAGAAAAGGACTCAGTGAAAAACTCTTTCTTTTTAATCTAACAAGACACACAGACAAGAAGATGACAAAATGTCCTCCCCTCTCCTTCAAACAACACACCTCCTCGATATCCCGTTTCAACCCTCCATTTTTATTGATGGTGAAGATGTATTTCAGAATCTCCTTGCATTCTTCATCTGTCACATGTTCATAGTCCTCCTCTTCAGGAATGAGGGAACTTCCGAGCATCTTACCCGTACTCATCTCATAGATCACATGACCTGGACAGGAAACACATCGTTAATGAGGTCACATGACTTACTATGCTCACTCACCAAACATGATGACATCAATGCTCCGAAGGAGGTTCTTTTCGGCAATAGTTTCATAGAGCGATGTCCTGTATCCTAACAGAGTGTTGTCATATCCTCCAAGTCGACAGATGTCTCCATCCACAAAAATATTCCCTGTATGCACATGGCAGAGAGGAGAAAAGCCCATCTCCCGGTAACTCTGCTTGTACATGTAAGACATCGCCTACATCAGGAAAATGATATGGTAAATATAACTATAGGATTTTTCAAATAATTTGTGAGCTTGTAAGATTTCACAGTGAGGTGAGTTATACACATTTTCCCCCAAGAAGAGTCCCCATCCCACCCCCTTGATGTGGGCATGGCTTAGAACTTAAGTTTGTTGATGTGGGATGAATCATCACTACTCCTTCATCTTCATCACTAACCCCTTCTTTTTGGAGGACAAGAACATTCTTCATTAAAGAAATTAAAATTCTTATCTTCCAAAAGGAAACTCGGTCACACTGATCCTCCCCTCCACCCCACTTCTCTTCTTCCCTTCCCCTCTCCCCCTCCCCATCAAGTCCAAGAATGAATTGGATAGCAAAAGGTAAATTTTTGCACCTGATACATTAATGTCCTTCTCCTAGAGAACAAAATACATCACTTACTTGCAGGATCTGTTTGCCATAGGTTTTCACCTTATGTACCGGTAAAGGGTGGCCTACACCCGTGTACTTCTCGGCCCAATCCTTAGTTGGATCACTACCATAGATGGCATCTCTGAGAGACCCCTCCTTCCAGAATGGCTGTTTTATGACCACCACTTCACTCTCTCCTTCATACTCAATGCTCTTTATCGGCTGCAAATAGTCGTGTTTCAGACCTCTCAGAAAAGTGTTGATGAAAGGTTGGTGATACAAGAGGTCATGAAAGAAGCATTCCTTTGGGACGGGTGCCTAAAAGAGAAGGAACCGGATGGTGTGTGAATGGAAAGTGAATTTACTTACCTTTGTTACCCACAGATTATTCTTTATGAACCTACGTTTGCCTGGTCTGGACCCTGAGAGAAATATATTTATGATAACTCGAGATCTAGCAATTTCTAGGGCACATTTACCCAATTTCTTGATATCCTTCTCGTTAAAGATCCGATGTCATGTTAAATGATTCGTACATGTATAGAGAGAGAATGTTACTAACATTGAAATAATAATAATATATAGGCATATGACAAATACCTCCTGAACTGGTGTCGGAGGGAGTAGTGCAGGAGGTGAAGTACCTGCTAAACGTCTGATCAACAAGGTCACTAATGCTACCATCAGCAAAACTGTGAGGATGATGCTTGTTTCTTGTATCAATATGAACTCTGCAGAGAACCCAACTTTATCCTAGAGGACAATAGATATATACAGCATCTAAGTCTGTACGGAGATACAGAGAGGGGTCTCACGTCAGGTTCCGAGATCCTCCCCTCGGAGTCAGAGATCACGTGATCACTACTGACAATCCAACTGACCACATACTCAAGTGGTGTAGTGAAGGACACCTCAT
Organism: Diacarnus erythraeanus; assembly: GCA_964016965.1. Taxonomy (NCBI): domain Eukaryota; kingdom Metazoa; phylum Porifera; class Demospongiae; order Poecilosclerida; family Podospongiidae; genus Diacarnus; species Diacarnus erythraeanus. The sequence continues at coordinate 117,221 of OZ024674.1, forward strand.
AATATGGAGCTTTATACACCATTTCACACTGTCTATATAGACCTCCAGAGGCACGATACATACTGTTACCATTGTTTCTGATGGAGGCTTGACTTGCACTGTACAACAGCACCAGTACACACCAAGTCAAGCCACAGACTAGAGCTAGGGCTATAAATAGCCGATGTCTATTCATCCAGTGAATATCATTTCTTGCGCTATGCAATATCTGAAACTAACAGAGAAGAAGAGATTGATGAAATTAAACAGAAAAAAGAAAGTATTGAAAATAGAATCTATGAAGGTATCTTTATCTGATGGTGAGGCATCTGAAACAGATATGGCTGTGTGCACAAATGTGGGATGGCATATTCAGACAATGGCCCTTTGAGCATGTTGTGACGGCTGTGATTAATGGTATAATCTACAAAATATTCTAAAACACCTGGTGACAGATTTAGTTCTATACTGTATTAGTCTATGAGATAGTGAATTTGCACAACCACTAAGTACTGCATTCCTACCTCATCATCTCTATCCTCAGAGGTCTCTTGTGGCTCAGTGAAAAACTTTTTCTTTTTAATCTAACAAGACACACAGACAAGAAGATGATCAAATGTCCTCCCTCCTCCTTCAAACAACACACCTCCTCGATATCATTTTCATTCCTGGTGAAGATATATTTCAGAATCTCCTTGCACTCTTCATCTGTCACATGTTCATAGTCCTCCTCTCCAGGAATGAGGGAACTTCCGAGCGTCTTACCCGTACTCATCTCATAGATCACATGACCTGGACAAAAACCATCATTAATGAGGTCACATGACTTACTATACACTCACCAAACATGATGACATCAATGTTCTGAAGGAGGTTCTTTTCGGCAATATTCCTATAGAGCGATGTCCTGTATCCTAACAGAGTGTTGTCATATCCTCCGAGTCGACAGGTGTCTCCATCAACAAAAATATTCCCTGTATGCACATGGCAAAGAGGAGAAAAGCGCACCTCCGTACAACTCTTCCTGTCCATGTTCATCTGCCTATAACTCTGCCTGTACATGTAAGACATCGCCTACATCGGGAAAAATATATCACTAAATTATAGAAAAGGAATTAGTATTCAAACAATTCTGTGAGCTTGTAACATTTCAGTGAGACATTTCTTTCCAGGAGGGTCCTCGCCACACCCCCTTTATGTGGGTGTCGCCGAGAACTTAAGTTTGCTGACGTGAAATGAAACTTTACCTCATCATTACCCCTTCATCACTACTTACTTGGAGGATCTGCCTGCCATAGGTTTTCACCTTATGAACTGGTAAAGGGTTGCCTACACCTATGTACTTCTCAGCCCAATCCTTAGTTGGATCTCTGCCATAGATGGCATCTCTGAGAGACCCCTCCTTCCAGAATGGCTGTATTATAGCCACTATTTCTCTTTCTCCTTTCACTACATATCTGATGCTCTCTATCGGCTGCAAACAGTCATGCTTCAGACCTCCCAGAAACTTGTTGATGAAAGGTTGATGATACGAGAGGTCATGAATGGAGCATTTCTTTGAGACAGGTGCCTACAATGAAAGGAACTGGATGGTGTGTGAATAACAAATGAATTTACTTACAGTGGTTACCCATAGATTATTCATTCTGATCCAATGTTTGTGTGCTCGGGACCAATATTTCTGCAGTCTGCACCCAGGGAAAAATAGGACCCATTTACCCTTTCCAGCCTTCATGTCAAAGATCCAATGTCATGTTAAATGATTCGTACATGTATAGAGAGAGAGTGTTACTAACATTGAAATAATATAGAACAAATACCTCCTGAGGTGCTAAACGTCTGATCAGCAAGGTCACTAATGCTACCATCAGCAATACTGTGAGGATGATGATTCCTTGTATCAATATGAACTCTACTGAGAACCCAACTTTATCCTAGAGGACAATAGATATATACAGCATCTAAGACTGTACGGAGATATAGTGAAGGGTCTCACATCAAGTTCTGAGATCCTCCCCTCGGAGTCAGAGATCCCGTGATCAAACCAACTGACTACATATTCAAATGCTGCAGTGAAGGACACTTCATACAGACCTCCAGAGGTACAATATATATTGTTACCATGGTTTCTGGAGGCTTGACTTGCACTATACAACAGCACCAGTACACACCAAGTCAAGCCACAGACTAGGGCTAGGGCTATAAATAGCCAATGTCTATCCAACACATCTTCCTCTTTACGCATGTCTTCCCATATCTCACTGTGAATAGCAATGGCAATCTCTGTACCATCAGAACACTGCATAGAGATGAGCCACTCTATCATTACCTACAAACATACTTTTTTCTTCTATATCCTGCTGACGTCTAGCTTCATCACGTTGCTGATGTTGAATCTGATGTATGTCACTTTTATACCTCCTGTAAATCAACAGTGAATGAACACACGCATGCACAGGGAGGGAGGGAGGGAGGGAGAGGAGGGGGGGGATATAGAGGAAGTAAGAAGAGAAATCATATACTTTGCTAACACTGATGATCTGATCTTGGTCCATTTATAACACAAGCATATTAAATACAAATACATTATCATTATAAACGTCATGAGAATGATAGCAATTCCTCGTATAAGCGTGAAGTCAGCTGATAACCCGACTCCACCCTAAAACCATTATATCAAGGCAGTGACAAGATTGTGTGTGGAGATAGAGAGGTCTCACATCGATAGGTTCCAAGGTCATCTCCTGAGGGTCAGTGATCATGTTATCACTACTGACAATCCAACTGACCACAGACTCAAATTTGGACAACCCAGCCTTATCCTAGATGACAATAGATATACAGCATCTAAGTCTGTATGGAGATATAAAGAGGGGTCTCACATCAGGTTCGGAGGACCTCCCCTCAGGGACAGAGATCATGTGATCTCTACTGACAATCCAACTGACCACATACTCAAGTGGTGCAGTGAAGGACACCTCATAATATGGAGCTTTATACACCATCTCACACTGCACAGTGCCTCCATCTGCTCAGTAACAACAATATTAACACCTAAGCAGACCACACCCTCTTAAGAGGTGAGGTTAATTTAAATTAAAAAAAAAAAAAAGGCGGGAATAGAGTTTACCGTGATGTCTTATGGAGGCTTGACTTGCACTGTACAACAGCATCAGTATCAACACCAGTATACATCCACTCAAACCATAGAATAGAATCTTAATCCAAGCCATGACCTCTCAAGTCTCGCACGAGGTGCGGTAGAAAACCGCCTTTATTTTCATTTCCACGCCCCGCCCCCGCCCCGGGACCCCCCTCCCCCTAGCTTCCCCCCTTCGATCCCACGAGCGCGAGGTCACCAACCCCCCCCCCCCGGTGTGCCTTCGAGCAGAGGGGGGCAGTGGAGTAGGAACTAGTTTAACATTGGGGGGGGGGGGGGGGAGGCAGTCCATGGCCAGAGGCACCATAGTTTGTTTAGCAATAGGCACTTGCTCAATTAGGGCATGCCTCCCTCAGAAAACTTCTGTGATGTAATAATAGCCCACCCACCACATGTCATCTCATGGTCATTCACCAACTCCAGTGGATCTGAAATCAGTGAAATCATTTCTACCAGAGACACTAACACTGCTAATACCAAGTACATTATCAATGAGAGAGCTGACAGTGAATAGTGTTACACTATATCCTAACTGGAGTCCTGTAGTTTATATAATATTAGTGACCAACATACAGTTGTTAAGTGCTCAAATAGCCAAATCTAAGTTGCGTCACCAAAGAACAAACTATGGGCTTTTTGGTCCTAAACCTAGGAAGAATCCTTAGCTACTTGTCTCAGACAAGCTCAGCAAAGATTCACTGATGTTGGACTTTGAACACTGGTTGAAAGTGTGTATTTAGTGATGTATGAAGGTTCACATTTCATAGAGTGATGGGCATGTGTATGTTAGAAGAATGTCTGGTGAAAAGTTTAATGATCACAGTGTTATGAAAAGTGTTAGGATAACGGTGTGAGGATGTATACACTCTACTGGGGTGGGGTTTTTTTGACAAAATGTTGAAGAGAGGCTTAATGGGAATGCTTACATTGATTTGCTTGGGAACTATATGATTCCTAGTGTCCATCTATTGTCACTACCTGGAACTTGGAGAATCTTTCAACAGGATAATGTATCCTTCGATACTATGCTGTAATGCATAGTGCAGCATGTTCACTGGCAAGTACAACTCTCATGATGATCTAGATCTGTTAGTAGAGTAGATCATCAACTCATGTTTTGGAAGGGCCAGCCCCCCCTCCCCCCCAACAAAAATATTGGAAGGGGGGAGCTGGCCTCCATGGTTCCTGCTCCAGTAATTATAGCTACTGTTTGTGCTCTTGGTTTAGCTTTGCAAAGGTGATGAAATTGAATTTATATCTCAAGTCTAAGTTCATTGTCTAAGTGCATAGCCTTATGTATTATTATTGGTGGGGTCACCGTTCCCTCCCCCCCATTCGAGGGGTATGTAACAGGGGATGACTTTGCAACAAAGAGGGTAGCTTTAGAGCAGAGGGGGTACTTCTGAGAGCTGTACACTATCGTAAGTGTACCTATTATCGCCATTTCAGTCTACCTGTTAATTTGTGGGAGGATCAAAATTGTAATCACGTGCAATAGAAAGCGCTATTGATAGTGTTTGTTTGTGAGCGTAGTTTTACAGGAGGAAAGGAACTGAATAATTATGTCCTCGACGGCGTCGTTAGGTTGTAGCCCTTCCATTTTTTTTGTAGAATGTGCCCGCTCGAGTGGTCATAAAATTCGTAGCTAGGGTCTCGACACTTTCTAGTATAGTCGGAATATCCCACCGCTGCCACCAAATGTGAAGGAACTCCGTGTAATAATGCTGGCTAAGAGGAGTGTTTTGCAACAACAATGTTATTATTTAAAATTCAGGAGACAAGATAGACACTTTTGCAGGAATAAGATTTTGAATATTCTGACAAAAATAAACAAACATGATGATTATATACCATGGAGATAAAATAAAATGGACCAATGAAATGATATAATATAATAATGCTGCAGGGTACTAAAATAATAATGTTAAACATAAGTCCAGTTCTTCACACTTACCTCATAAGTTATATCTTCAGATGAACAAAAGGGCTCAGTGAAAAATTTTTCTCCTTTTAATCTAACAAGACACACAGACAAGAAGATGACCAAATGTCCTCCCCCCTCCTTCAAACAACACACCTCCTTGATACTCCGTTTCAACCGTCCATTTCTATTCCTTGTGAAGATATATTTCAGAATCTCCTTGCACTCTTCATCTGTCACATGTTCATAGTCCTCCTCTCCAGGAATGAGGGAACTTCCGAGCATCTTACCCGTACTCATCTCATAGATCACATGACCTGGACAGGAAACATCATTAATGAGGTCACATGATTTACTATGTACTCACCGAACATGATGACATCAATGTTCCGAAGGAGGTTCTTTTCGGCAATACTCCTATAGAGCGATGGCCTATATCCTAACAGAGTGTTATCATATTCTCCGAGTCGACAGATGTCTCCATCCACAAAAATATTCCCTGTATGCACATGGCAGAGAGGAGAAAAGCCCACCTCCTGATAACTCTGCCTGTACATGTAAGACATCGCCTAAAAAAGATTTCACAGTGAGGCGAGTTATACTCATTTTCTTTCTAGGAGGGTCCTCACCCCACCCCCTTGATGTGGGTGCAGCTTAGAACATTGACATGGGATGAAATATTGGCTCATCACTACTTCTTCATTATTACCTCTTCTTCACTCTTCACTACCCCTTCATCACTAACACCTTCATTGCCACCCCTTCATTACTACCCCTTAAATTCATCACTAATCCTTTCATCGCTACCCCTTCATAATTTTTGCCCCTGATACATTAATGTCGTCCTTTATAAAGAGAACAAAATGCATCACTTACTTGCAGGATCTGCCTGCCATAGGTTTTCACCTTATGAACAGGTAAAGGGTGGCCTACACCAGTGTACTTCTCGGCCCAATCCTTAGTTGGATCATTGCCATAGATGGCATCTCTGAGAGATCCCTCCTTCCAGAATGGCTGTATTATAGCCACCATCTCTCTTTCTCCTCACTACATATCTGATGTTCTCTATCGGTTGCAAATAGTTGTGCTTCAGACCTCTCAGAAACTTGTTGATGAAAGGTTGGTGATACGAGAGGTCATGAATGGAGCATTTCTTTGAGACAGGTGCCTACAAGGGAAGGAACTGGATGGTATGTGAATAACAAGTGAATTTACTTACTGTGGTTATCCACAGATTATTCCAATGTTTGTGTGCTCGGGACCAATATTTCTGCAGTCTGCTCCCAGGGAAAAATAGGACCCATTTACCCTTTCCAGCCTTCATGTTAAAGATCCAATGTCATGTTAAATGATTCGTACATGTATAGAGAGGGAGTGTTACTAACATTGAAATAATATAGGCATATACTACAACAAATACCTCCTGAGGTGATAAACCTCTGATCAGCAAGGTCACTAATGCTACTACCATCAGCAATACTGTGAGGATGATGTTTGTTCCTTGTATCAATACGAACTCTGCAGAGAACCCAACTTTATCCTAGAGGACAATAGATATATACAGCATCTAGGTCTGTACGGAGATATAGTGAAGGGTCTCACATCAAGTTCCGAGATCCTCCCCTCAGACTCAGAGATCATGTGATCACTACTGACAATCCAACTGACCACATACTCATATGCTGCAGTGAAGGACATTTCATACAGACCTCCAGAGGTACAATACATATTGTTACCATGGTTTCTGATGGAGGCTTGACTTGCACTGTACAACAGCACCAGTACACACAAACTCAAGCCACAGACTAGGGCTATAAATAGCCAATGTCTATCCAACACATCTTCCTCTTTACGCATGTCTTCCCATATCTCACTGTGAATAGCAGTGGCAATCTCTGTACCATCAGAACACTGCATAGAGATGAGCCACTCTATCATTACCTACAAACATACTTTTTTCTTCTATATCCTGTTGACATCTAGCTTCATCATGTTGCTGATGTTGTCTCTGATGTATGTCACTTTTATACCTCCTGTAAATCAACAGTGAATGAATGCACGCATGCACAGAGAGGGAGGGGGAGGGGGAGAGAGGGAGGGGGAGGAAGGGGGGAGAGAGGGGGAGGAGAGAGGGGGGGGGGAGAGAGGGGGAGAGAGAGAGAGGGGGGAGGGGGGGAGAAAGGGGGAGAAAAGGGAGGGATAAAGGAAGGAAGAGACATCATATACTTTGCTAACACTGATGATCTGTTCCTGGTCCATTTGTAACAGAAGCATATTAAATACATTATCATTATAAACATCATGAGAATGATGACAATTCCTCGTATAAGTGTGAAGTCAGCTGATAACCCGACTCCACCCTACAACCATTATATCAAGGCAGTGACAAGATTGTGTGTGGAGATAGAGAGGTCTCACATCGATAGGTTCCAAGGTCATCTCCTGAGGGTCAGTGATCATGTGATCTCTACTGACAATCCAACTGACCACAGACTCAAATTTGGAGAACCCAACCTTATCCTAGATGACAATAGATATAGAGAATCTAAGTCTATATGGAGATATAGAGAGGGGTCTCACATCGGGTTCCAAGATCCTCCCCTCAGGGACAGATATCATGTGATCTCTACTGACAATCCAACTGACCACATACTCAAGTGGTGCAGTGAAGGACACCTCATAATATGGAGTTTTGTACCCCATCTCACACTGTACAGTGCCTCCATCTGCTCGATAACAACAATAATATTAACACCTGACAGACCACGCCCTCTCAAGAGGTGAGTAATTTAAAAAAAGGCGGGAATAGAGTTTACAGTGATGTCTTATGGAGGCTTGACTTGCACTGTACAACAGTATCAGTATCAACACCAGTATACATCCACTCAAACCAAAGAATAGGATCTTAATCCACGCCATGAGCTCTCGAGTCTCGCACGAGCGAGTGCGGTGGAAACCGCCTTTTTTCCTCTTCCCCCTTCCCCTGCCATGTCTCCTTTGAGCTTTCAAGTCTCGTGCGAGTCGGGTGCGGAGGATTTTCCAGAAGTGGTTGAGGCATTTTAGTTTTGGGATTGACTAGACTACACTAAATTCACATAGATTCATGTCATTACGTAATTTTTTCTGGGGGTCAAAATTCAAAACCCAGGATTAGATCTATGACTGCGCAGCTAGAGAGCTAGCCAGTAGCGTCGAGAGAGGGGTGCAAATGGGTTACCCAGAACAACTTAACTTGCACCCATAACACTTACTTGTATCCCTGCAGAGTAGCTCAGTCTTTAGCTACCGGCTAAAAAGCATTATTTAACTCCAGGCCATAGAACTGTAGCTACACACTAGAACTTGCGGCTGCTGTAGCACAGCAGTCATTATGATCACACAAAGGTTCAAAGTTCACTGAGGTCATAAGTATTATTATTATTATAGAGATTAAGTAGAGAATAAGAATAAGTATTATGCATGCAACTGTATCCAAAGTGGCTAGAGACGCCACTGGAGCTAGCATTAGGACTCGATAAATTATGCTAGCATTTTTTTGAGCATTTTAGGTACAATGAAGCATTTGAGAATAATGCTGGCATTATAGGTCAAAATAGAAGCATTTTGTGAATGAATCTCTAATTAGTTGCATAATGTAATTATAATGTTGCATTAAAAATTTGTATGTAAGCATGTCATTATCACCACAGGGGTAGATCCATGGGGGAGGGGGGGGGGGGTCCAGACCCCCCCCCCCCTTTTTGTCAAACATGTTTGGTTAGTAGCTATAGTCTAGCCTAGACTGTAGGCCTGTCTAGATAATGCCAGATTTTTTGGCTAAAATGCTATTCTTTAATTCTCTGGCAAGTTCCTATAAAGTCAGCCTATACTTCTTGCCAAATCACCTAGCTATATATTATTCTTTTCAAGCATGTGACAATTAGTCAATAATATTTTACATGCTAGCTAATTAGAATTGTATTGCAACATGATTAAAGTTTCAATGTAGTCCTCCAATGAACATAATTATTATTGTCTATTAGTAAAACAGTTGGACAATATTGAAAAATACTTTCTGGGTAGCAGAGGATGGCTGCACAAGCTGCATGCCTGGGATCAGTGAGGGAGATCAATGGCTTCACAAACAAAACATTCCTCCTGGGACCAGTGAGGGAGATCAATGGCTTCACAAACAAAACATTCCTCCTGGGATCAGTGAGGGAGATCATGCATGATGACACAAACAAAACATTCCTCCTGGGACCAGTGAGGGAGATCATGCGTGATGGCACAAACTAAAACATTCCTACATGCCTGGGACCAATGAGGGAGATCATGCACGGCTGCATAAGCAAAACATTCCTTCATGCCTGGGACCAGTGAGGGAGATCATGCTAATGTTTCTTCCACCATTCTAACTTGGTGAAATGTCCTCAGCTGTTGCTAAGTGTTGTATTTATTGTTGCAGGTTCTTTGCCAGTAATTGTATGATAATAATAATACATTACGTAAGATATCACACTAAGTACTTAGAAAGTTCAATTTTTAACCCATTAACTATGGAATCATAATTGAGAAAAGAAATAATACAAAGTCCTTCAATGTCACTTGCAAAAGGGATAATTTACTAATGGTGCATGCACACTTTGCTGTTATGGATTATAATTAAACTTAAAGTTTCATTGCCTTTTATGGCATTAGCCTATAGCAAGGCTTAAAATTTTTGCTTCTGTGGGAGGGGCACATCCCCTCTCCTCCTCACTGCAGCCTAATAGCTGTGTGGTTGTCATTTACCTATCTGGACCCCTCCTTTTCAAAATAGCTGGATCTGCCCCTGCACATGACACATATCTAGCCAGCTTTGAAAATGGCTGAGTGTCCAATGTATAATAGTTTTGTCGCACAACAAACCTCAGATTATTGAAACATCGATAATGCTATAGTATATAATATTATAGGAAGTGATGAACCTTTTGTTTCTTTTGTTCAATAAAAGTGCTGAATTGTGAGCATTATAGGCAAAATCAAAAGCATTATGGGTGGTGTGAGTGAGAATTTGAGAATAGCATTATAGGGAAAATTTGGAGAATAATTTATCGAGCCCTAGCTAGCATGCAGCAATTGTGTTACTTAAGTATACCAATCTCAGTCCCATTTTGGTTGATAGATGACTAGGTGAAATTCTTGAGACACTGTGCTTATATCTTCAAAGCTATCACAGAAAAGTCGCCTTTGTAGCCGATGATAATGGGAATGTTCCAAAGGTAGTGCTGCATGCATAATTATGTGTGTATGCATTGAAATGTTTTACTGGGGTCAAAGTTCATGTGTGCATAGCAGTTATGTCTTGTCATCTTGATCTTCAATGAGTCTGTTAAATGCCTACCATTAATTGGTGGTACTGCTGGACCTTGAAGATAAGCCTAAACCTATGTAATAAAAGATAAATGTGAAGTATAGAGGAATGATTTGATTGATCATGATCTGTTGTGAGGTGAAAATCATCAGGGACAGATCCAGGAATTTTTGAAGGGGGGTTGCTGATAAAGGATCAGATTGGATTATTCTGAGATCGGAGGGACTCTGATATGTATCAATGATATTTAATTATAACAAGAGAATAAAACCCTCACAACCTCCCCCCCATCTAGATCTACCACGAAATCACCCAAGGTAGCTAAATGCTTATTTGTTTAATAGACAATAGTCAGGGATGTTGGAACAGTTTTCCTGCCCACAAGGTGCCACCCAAAATCACTGTACGAGTCTAGGATGGGACTCACTTGATAAAACTAGGCTAACAGATCAACAACAGAAAGGGTTAAGCTAGGGATGGGGCCTAAATGGTAAAGGTTCTCACTGAAACCGCCTCTGTAGTGGATTCCAGGCTGTGGTTGCTGCCTGGGTGATCTCAGAGATAGAGGAGAACAGAAGAGATACATACCTAGGCTAGGGTGCCCTTTATGGTATAATAGTAGTTATGGTAGTTAGAGAGAAAGAGGTTGAGATCACCCATTACTATGAAGGAAGCCATTGCTCTGCTATCATCTACAAAACTCACAATGCCGACTGAGTTTGTTCAGAGAAAGAAAAAACTCAGTTCTCAGCCAGGATTTGAACCTATGCCACCAATCTGAGAATGACCAAGGTTATGTAGTATTTAAGGAATGCACAAAAAAATTAGAATTCTCAATACATATTCACATTTACGTTGAATGTAACACTGTTTTTTTCTGTCCAGGTTCACCAAACTGACAGTCAAAAAACCACATTTCACCCATGGAGAATGGAATTCAAACACCTGTCTAATTTTGACCATAATATCCTTGACTTGGGCTTTAGAGTCTGTATGACACATAGAGGTTATAATACTCACTTGGGTCTGGTGTGTGAACAAATCTTACTATTACTGGCAGTGATAGGCAAAAACAAATAGCTAGACCACTTAAATTGCTCCAGAAATTGCCTTGACATGCTCCATCTCTATTTGGAGCCTCCTACATTACTGTACATGCAAATCATGCACATCTGATTTATTGGGATTTAGCTATTACCTTTGGAACGTTAAATGAGCCCATTTAAGAGATTTGGTATTTACTACCAGCTTCCATCGTAAACATCAAGCGGGAAGGGCTAAAGTCTGTCCAAGCTGACGAGAGCCTCACAAAAATGTGCCTAACTCGGCTAAAACAACTTCAAATTATGTGCATTTGGTATCATTTAGCAGCTCTTACCGAGGCGCTTCTTACCAGATGCCTGTTCAGTCTGTTGTGGTGTCCCATAGAGAGATACAGGAGGCTAATACAAATCCTATGGCGGTACTCCGAGTGTTGCGCCTAATGCTCTAAAAATACTCTGGGATAGTTCCAGTTCAGTGTTGGAATCTTCAGGGTTCACATACCATCAGAGGCGGGATTCTGAGAAATGCCCTGTGGCAGAGCTAGTCATTAAAGATATTTTATCTGCTTTTGATAAACTTGATTCTTCTGAATCAATTCCTCCCATGTATTGTGAAGCTAGTGATTTACTGAAGCTACCCCCTATTGCTACTGATATGCCTATAGCTACCGTCCAGGAGTCTAATTTACATATCAAAGACCTACAGACTGATGTTCAGGTCTCTAACAATCACATTAGAGACCTCCAAGCTAATTTAAATAATCTTACCTCTGTTTTTTCAAATCAAGCCACTAGATTGGAATCGCTGAAAGAATCTCTTAATAATAGTATTTTACAGGTGACTACCTCCTTAAGTGATAAATTTTCCTCATCTCTAAATGCCATATCCCATGAAGTGACCTCACTCAAAACCCAGGTATCAGCTTCATAATTAAACAAAGTACCTCATAATCTCAAGGACACTGCTAATGCTATTGTCACCAAGACCAATACTCCTAGTAAGAGAGACAGATCTGCTAATGTCATTTTCTTTGGCATTCCTGAGCAAGCACACTAGATCCTTGATTGATGAAGCATGTGTGCATCTGGTAGGTAAGGATATCCCTATCAAAGATCTATATAGACTTGGTAAGCAATCACGTTCTGAGGATGTTAACCACCCAAGACCTGTCCTTGTGAAGTTTCTGACTGTTTGGGATAGAAGATTGATCTTGTTATCTAAACGTAAATTGAAAGATTTCAGACTTAGCAGAATCTTTGTTCGGCCAGACCTTTCACCAGAAGAAAGAAGAGACAGGAGGCAAAGATCCATTGCTAAACCTGCTGATTTAGCAAATACTCCCAATCCCTCCATTGATCCTAATACTTCTTCACACTCTTCTCTATCTTATCCAGGTGGTCCCACTGCAGCTTCCGTCTCAGATGCTAACCTTGTTAGTAATGACTAGTTCTCATCGGGCACTCCGTCTGATTTCATACAACTGTCGTGGCTGGAACTCTGGTCTTAGATTTTTACAGGATAATGCACCTTCTATTGATTTATGCTTAATTCAAGAACATTGGCTATTTTCTCATCAACTTACATTGCTTAATTTTGATCCTGAATTTGTTTCTTGTGGTGTTAGTGGCATGGATGATGATCAATTGCATAGAGGTCGCCCTTTTGGGGGCTGTAGTATCATCTTTAGGCCATGGACTGCCTCCCCCCCCCCCCCAATGTTCAACTAGTTCCTACTCCACTACCCCCCTCTGCTTGAAGGCACACCGGTGTCATATGAGGATGGACCCCCCCTCATTTGGGGCCCCCCTGACAATAATAATTGTCTTGTTGTTTTGATATCAAAAAGGGCATACTACATGATAGCTACAGTTCATAAGTCAAATTGCACAAGTTTTGCAGAGCCAATTGCTTGAAAATGTTGGTGATTTCAATCCAACACATTTGAAATGATACCAACTATCACACTTATCACATTGAATCATGTTATCATATTCTTCAGGGAGCTCACAAACACAATAATATGTGCAAGAGGAAAACCGTGTTGCACATATGGAGTTGAATGAGTAACATGTGGAAATGGTGTGAGCAGCTTTTTTTCAAAGCATTCAGCAGAGAAGGTGATAACAGTGAAGGGTTCAAAAAATGTGTATAACCAATCTGTCAGATCACATTAGCTTGTTATGTTGTGTATCAGCTTCTGGATTCCCCCTACCACCTATGATCATATATGCAAAGTCATTCCCAGGGGGACAATATCGATTTGATGGGCCCGATGATGCATTGTATGCTAGGAGTGAATCAGGTTGGATTGACTCTGAGTTGTTCCTGACTTGGATGAAGAAGATAAGTATGCTGTTCCCCAGCGTCCAGTGCTCTTACTCATTGATGGTCACAAGTCTCACATTACTTTAGATGTAATTGACCTATGTCAAGAGAACAATATCATACTTACCGCCTCACACAACACATGCTCTCCAACCTTTGGATGTGGCAGTGTTTAAATCTTTAAAAGATCACTTCTCAAAAGCAGTTCCTTCGAGCCTTGTCCTTCACCAAAAAGAATTTCGTTGTTAGCAAGAGAGATTTTTCAAAAGTTCTGAAGTCACCTTTTGAACATGCCTTTTCTATTCCAAACATAAAAAATGGGTTTGCAAAGTCAAGAATATATCCTTTCAACCCTGATGCTATAGCAAAGGGTAAGATGGTCCCTTCAACTCTATATGGTCACTCTTTACTATCTTCTTCCAGTTCGAATGAGTCATCAGATTCATCCATGTATCCCATTTCTTCAAGTTGTCCGACTCCATCACCATTATCTTCTCCTTCAGCCACTCCCACAACTATTACCACTCCCACATCTATTACCACTCCTCCTGCAACTACTACCACTCCTCCTATAGCCACTCCCTTTCATGATACATCTTCCATCTCTGCACTAGCTGCAGTACCTCACACTTCTCCTACCAGATCTGTAGCTATTGTGAATCCACTAGTTTCTGCTGGGCTAGTATCTCCAGAACTCATGGAAATTTTAGCAGTACCAGAAGGTGATGCAGCTGTAACGAATAAACATACTAAACGGATCACAGGAGCTAGGACTTTAACAGCAGATGACTATGCTGAAATGTTGAGGGAAGACAAGAGAAAGAAGGATGAAGCAGAAGAGGAGGAGAAGAAGAGAAAAGAAGAGAGGGAACAGAAGAAAAAGGAGAGAGAGGAAAAGATAAGGCAGCAACGAGCACGAAGGGGACGTGGCAGAGGGCGTGGATGGGGTAGAGGACTTGGCAGAGGGAAGGGAAAGCAGAGAGAGCTGAGCAGCAGTGCAAGTCAAAGAATGTATTCAGACAGTGATCCAGAAATTCCTCCTCCTCCACCTCCAGCTGATTCTCCACCTCCTGAATCATATGATTCTGATGATGAACAAGAAGCTGGCCCATCTTCATCCTTACAGAGTCGTATGGTCGTAGGAGACAGATGCCTGCACGCTTTCAACAGAATGACGGTGACAGTGACCAAAATGATGGCATACTCTGTGCCATATGTCAAAAGAATGAACCAGAGGGTTTAACAGCCAATATGGTCTTCTGGGTTAACTGCAGTGAGTGTGACTGCTGGGTCCACAACTTTTGTGCCTTTGGGAACAATACAGCCAGTCAGAAATACAAGTGTGTTAAGTGCTCTAAGTAGGGTGTCTCTCTACAGTCTATAAACAATGGATAGACACAATAATACAATATAATATTATAGCTGTGTTGTAATAAAATTAATTGTTTCTATGTTGGCGGTATTAGGACAAAATGTCCTTATTATCGCCACTTGAATCAGTGTTATGTAACTATTAACAACTCCTTGATGGGTGGGCTGTGCTTTATATAATTTGGATGGCTCATAGCTTGGGTGTCCCTTTACCAGTGTAGTTGAAATCATTGGACTGGAGTGTTGTACGGCTTGAGCTGCAATGGATATGGACCAGAATGTGGCGATAATAGGTACACTTACGCTAGTTGCAAAATATGTGATGTTTCCTAACTGAGTCTGTTTGTACTCACTCAAATATCAAGAATAGGCTATGACATACTGGCAAAATGTGATTTTTAGATTGTGAAGAAATTCTACTAAAACATGATTATCTATTTCTCAGTGTGAATCTATTGTTCTGGAGGTTTTAATTATATCATTATTTACAGTCAGTGTCTTAAATAGTTCTAAATTTTATTAGCTGTACACAAAAAAAGCTGCTTGTATGAGAAAGTAACATTTGGAGTCAAGATGGTGAGAAATCACTTGTAGAGGACTTTTGTCAGAATGTTCTTTCTAGAGTGCACAATCATCTCTTTACAGGACAACACTTTAAAGATTAGCTGCCCTCTCCTTAAAACCCCTTCATGCATCCTCTTTATAAGGAGCACTCTGTTTACGACTACCCTCTTTAATGACCACACCTTCTGAAGAATAAATAATTTTAACATCACTTTAAATCCTACTAATTGCACAGCATGCAGTGGTCTGGCATGCATTGAGGGTCAGCCCACACAGACTAATTACTGTTGTTAAAGATATGTAACTCTTTGGAACTGCTTGGCAACAAGCACTGATCCCATAACATCATACCTACCAAGTCTCAAGTTATGGGCTTGATTATTGCTTCCTCCTGGCTATCCAATCCTATTAACTAAGGTAACTAGCTATATAAACTGATCACAGTAGCTACTGCACGACAAGGTTTTATTGTTACAATGTATAGTAGACTTTAGTGGTGGCACATATATAAGCACTATTCTGTCTGGTTTGCCACCAGAAGAAGGGCATGTCTTCTCCATGGTTCGAAAAAAATAAGACTTCCTTTTGACCAAGTTTAGAACCAGTATTTAGTATCAAGCTAACATACAGTGGACAACCTGCACACATACCTACGAACCTACAAGCAAAGTTCTAAAGAAAGCCAAATCAGCTACATGGGAATGCAATAAAACTCACAAAGAAATGGCTAACACTAACAAATGAAATAGGTAATCAGAAATAGCAAATGAAGTGTGTTTTTGATGCATGATCATAACACACATGTAGCTATATAGCTATAACTATCTCAAGCTTTGTCTCTCTATTACCTGTAACATTACTACACTCTGAATTATTATGCTGAGTGGTCGTTAGTGTTATTAATAACGTGGGCGGAGGGTTTTCTAGGTTTAAAGGTCAGATTGTTAGTGCAAGCTAGCTATTAATCTCCGAGTTCCCTCTCTCTGTGTTGTTATGGACTACTGGTGGAAGGGATTGTGTGTCCTTATCTGCCTAACCCCTTGCTACGTATACTCTGCTAGCCTAACCAACAGGGATGCCGTGGAACGAGGTACGAGCTTGCTGAAAACATGTACCTATAATATTATTATATCTAGCTAGCTATGGGTAATATTGTGACAGTGTGGTCAATAGTGTGTATTACAGGAGGGAGTGATGCAGTGCAGAAATATTGGGTTGAAGTGACTGAAGCAGACTCTAAGTTTTCTCAGTTTTTTAATAAAGTGAGTTTATAGATACAGCCATTGTAATGAAATATACCAGGACACAGCTAGATATACTACACTGAGGTCATGTCATAAATAATATGCATTCATGCATGTGTATTGCCTACATGATAGTTATAGTGTACCTACATGCATGTATGTATTGGTCATGTACATATTGAATATGTTGGTATTGAATGTGGGTATTGAATGACTGTGTATAGAGGCTTCATAACCTCATTCTATAGTATATAACACTAATACATGTAGTGTTCTCCTTGTAGGGTAATGGTGGCATAATAGTGGGAAAATTCATATTTCAGCATCATATCATTCACACACACTTCATCCAATTCCTTCATCTTCATTTCCCCTATCACACATCTCCATTCTCCCATCACTCATCCTCCCATTCTCTCATCTCTTCTGTCATTCATACATCTCATTCTTCCATCACCTATCCATCTATCTCACCCCATCCTATTCCCTCTCTCACCCCATCCTATTCCCTCTCTCTCCATATCACTGACTCACTCTAGTTAACACAAGCTCTCCCTTTTCTTTATGTGTATGATCGTTATTTTAATCCTTGGGACAGTCCGACGGTTTGTGGGTGGGCGTAGGAGCAGGATCACTGGTAGTTCTGCTGATCACTCTCGCCATTCTCATAATCAGCATCTGCTACTGCTATAGAAGGTTAGAAAAATTCTCTTAACAGGAAGAAGAAAATAACTTCTTTCTCTTCTCTCTCCATTACTCCTGCCCACCTCCTTCCCATCCTCCTCCCCCACCCTCCCTCCCTCCTCCCACTTCTAGACATGTTTGCTGTTTCAGAAATCGTCTGTTCATTCCAGAGAAGCGTCCCCTGATCTCCAACCGTCCTCCTCACGATGCTCTCTATTCCAATGGAGGACTTGGACGTGGTATGTAACATGTATGTATGTATAGATTTGATGCTGTTGCTGTGATGGTACAGTTGAGGTGAGCTCTCGTGGTAGAGGTAAAGGTCGTCATGAGCGGACGGTGGCCGAGGAACTACGCAGACAAAAGGAACAGCAGGAACAGATGGACAGAGGTATCACATGATGAATCCTTTAATATCACATGACCCAATACACCTGACTATTAGTGTAAAGATAGAGAGTTTGTCTCAGGGGGATTAATTGTTTGTGTATGTAAGAAAGTGTTGATTCTGGTTCATACGAAGATGAAGATGATGATGTTATCGTACTCCACAGATAATGCAAAGTATATAGTCGAGTTTTACTTGAGAAATGACAAGAGATACATAATGACTGACTACCTACCGGATATGGGTAGGTGTGGTGTGGGAGGGGCCAGGTAGTCACCTAGTTATATATATATTTAGGGAGTCGTATGTTGAAGTTCTGGTTCAAAGTTCGGAGTTGTAAAGATGGGAAGGAGCATCTCCTCACTGTGGTGAGTATTCAAACTTCTCTCACCAGGACCAAGGAGAAGTCCCCTATGTGAGGATATCTGAGTGGCCCTGAGTTTTTTTTATAAAGGGGTCTACTCCTACCCATCAGTCTAACCCTAAAGCTATATCATTCCTGGTTACCTGGGAAACCAGGGTGTGTAACCATATTGTGGTTTTTTCCTGAGGTGGCATTTTGTATAACAGGTGTTTACCCAGCTGTAGTAATGTGGGTAGCCATTAACCATATCTATCACCTGACATCTGGAATAGGTTTTTAATATCTATTTATAGAGATTCATGGTTTGTGCTGGATAAGTCATTGAAGGCAAAACCATGACATTCTATATTTCTAATTTTCTACAGGCACCAGTGTCTAATAAGTGCCCTTTGACCCTGGACACTACTACAATGAAGACCATGAACAAGCTACTGAGCATGCTCAGTCATCCCCACCTACACCCAATCTATGAGATCATTCACATTGAAGATAGACGCCAAGTCCTCATCATTCAGCCAATCACTGGAGGTTCTCTTAAAGACACCATCTACAAGGTGAGTGAACCCTTTGAACCCTTTGAACCCTGATGTATTCCACTGGCCCTAGCTTGTACTTGGTAAAATATTCCTTTGTTGCTATGGGAATAATACACTCTCTGGAATCTTGGAAACTATTATAGTGCACCCTTAGGAATCTTACTCTGTAAATCCCTCCATTGAATATTCTATGGGGTGCATCTTCAGGAGTCTTACTCTATAATCTCTCCATTGAATATTCTATGGGGTGCATCCTCAGGAGTCTTACTCTGTAATCTCGGGTCCTTCTATGTGTAAATTTCCTTACAGTATTCTTATAGTATATTACAGTAATCTTATTTTATAGTCAGTAATCTTATTATATATTATTGAATATTACAAGTATATTACAAATGACATAATGTCGAGGATTTACACATAGAAAGAATCACCCGTAATCTCTCCATTGAATATTCTATGGGGTGCATCCTCAGTAATCTTACTCTGTAATCTCTCCATTGAATATTCTATGGGGTGCATCCTCAGTAATCTTACTCTGTAATCTCTCCATTGAATATTCTATGGGGTGCATCCTCAGTAATCTTACTCTCCATTCATGCTTCCTGTTGCTATGATTTAGTCCACGCCCACTACTGAATGGACCATGAAATATTCACGTCGTTGTAGAGGTCTCCCACCGAAAAGAGTGGCTCTCTATGGCAGACAAATACTGGAGGTAGGAGAGTTCACCATTACTTACTTGTGTCCACCAAATCAACATGTACTCTATCCATTATCACTGTAGGCTCTGAGGTACCTGTACGGCCATGGATTCCCCTCACTGGGACATATCCAGACAGGAAATATCTTTGTGGAGGGGGATATTTGCCGATTGGGGGGGTTTGAAAATACCCTCTTATTTTATAAGACGAGGTCCTATAAACTCTGTAAAGGAAATTTGGAGAGCATTGATCTGATTTTGTTCGGTAAGCCTAGGTGACGGGACGAGGAGGGGTGGGTATATTAAGGAGGAAGAGGGTGGGAGGGGCAGGAGGCATCATGATTTTTAATTCCTGCAGGTCATGTGATCTTTGAGATGTGCTGTGGTTATGAACTGACAAGTCCATTCCCAAAGGAGCAGGATTACAAATCAGTAAAAGATGCTAGAGTTCAGGACGTCCTACAGGTCATCTTTGAGATGGACGAGAAGGGAGACTTTGTGTCCAGTATTGACAAGGTTAAAGTTTTAATGTTAGGGAGATAGCTAGCACATCAAAGGGTTTTAGCTCCACCCCTCAAGTACATCAAAGTAGTGCATTAACTGAACCTGTTCAAACATTTCTCTATTATAACAGGTTTACCATCATCCTTTCTTCCGTGATGTTGACTTGCCCATCCAGGAGGGGGCACGCTCAGACCACACCCATTTCCCTGGTGATGTGAGGAACCTGCTGGCCAAGGTAGCCAAGAGCAAGCCGAGGGAGCAGAATACATCTTCTAATCATGAAAGAAAGAAGAGGAAATCTGGTGGTCAGCAGCATGGACCAGTGAAGTCAGAGGGCAAATCTAGTGGAGTCATTAGGTAAAGGATTATAACTGGTTTTTACAGAACTATAAATAAACTCATGTTATTTCAGTGCATCCTCACAAGCTCAGCCCACTACCTCTGTCACAGTGAAGAGGAGTGTGGCTACTGATGCTGGCTTGTCTAGTACCAGGAGTGCTGTGTTGGATTCAATCAGAGGGAACAGGCTCCAACTGAGGAAAACTAAAACTGATGACCGAAGTGCCCCTAGGCTAGAATATTGAACACTTGTATTATTATTATTGTGTTTCTCTTGTGTGTGTGTGTTCTATAAATAATAACTCTTCTTATATGGTGGGGCAAACTCTATTTTTAGTTCTTTCCTGGAGTACCGCTAACCGCTCCCTAGTAGTTGTGTTAGATAGGTTTGTGTATTAGTTATGGGCTCTTGCTGCTCTTGCTGCTCTTGCTGCTCTTGCTGCTTTTGCTGCTTTTGCTGCTTTTTCCGCAGCGAACTGGCCACTAGGAAGAAGGATAGAAAGAAACAAAATACAAAAGAGGAAGGTTAGTGAATTAAATTAACATTGATATTCATTGGCATTCTGGTGCCACCTCTCTGTAAAGGCACCGCTAGGTATAGCTAGCTAATAGGGGAAATAAAACGTAGACAGAGCTAGCCTGCACTTTAATTACAGTATTTTTGCTTGATAGTCTGGGAGAGAAGACCAGGTAAGGAAGTAATACACATGTTCCCTTCTTTTTGTGTGTGGCAGGTTTGCAGAGCATGATGGAATCTAGTGTTGTGTAATAGTTAATGGGAATTTCCACATGCAGCTCTGTGTAGTGACCAGTTCAACACATATTCCAGATATATCAGCTCATACCATGCGTAGACCCCTAAACTGAGCAACTCTCTCTTATCTTTAATGTTATAGAGGAAGTCAAAACAATTTTTCAGAGTTTTTTTGAAAGAGAAGACATCAAAGAGAAGTACTATTTCTTGCATCATACTCCACAAACTCTAGGTGAGTGGCCTGCATTATCTTGAAGCCTATTATGATGAGTTATGGCACAGGCAGGCGTCTGCAGAAATACTGGTTTGAAGTGTATGAGAAGCAACCCAGTGAGCCCAGTGAGAGTTCTCAACCTAGTCATAATATTGAGAAAGTAGTCAAACTATTACTTACAATAGTAAGACATATTATTATTAACATGCTTAGCTTTTATTAGCTAGCTAGAGAACCATCGTGGCTCTTTCTCTATGCAACAGAGTCAGGTCACATCGTCCAATTGTACATACAATTGACAATTTATTTTGTTACATGGAGAAAGAGCCATCATCTTACTAAACCTGAGCTTAGGGACTAGCATATTCATGATAGAACCACAGCTATTAGCCATGATAGAACCACAACTATTTCATGATAGAACCACAGCTATTAGCCATGATAGAACCACAGCTATTTCATGATAGAACCACAGCTATTAGCCATGAAATAACTCTGAGATACTAAATGTACTGCATTTCTGTCTTTATAGTGCCCAGAGTCTATAAAGTCACCACTTTCTCTAACTGATGATCAAACCTTGGAAACTGTTAACAAGATTCTCTGTAAAGTTAGACAGGTACGAGGTATAAATCAACAGCCACCATGTTAATTTTATAGCTAATATCAAAAAATTGGATTCCAGCCAGACTAAGGAAGTTGGTTTCGTAAGTATGTTTTGTCTGGTACTTCTATTTATCCATCCTTACTCTTATAATGCCTTCAATTTAGTCTGAAACTGGGGGAGGGGGAAGAGGTGGAGGGGGAAGAGGTGGAGGGGGAGGGGATAACCTCAAAGGTTTTTTGGAATATAATTCTTGATAGTTAAGTACTTGCTTTATGACATACTTCACAGGATAAAATTTGTTATTATTATGTCTGCAGCATCCTTACATCCATCCTATAGAGAGGATATGGCACATCTCATCACCAGGACTATCTAAGCAACAAGAAGAACAAGAACAAAAGCCAAAACATAAAATAGTTGTTCTTCAAAAGTGTGCGGAGAGAGGTTCTCTCAAGGACATCATCTATTCCGATGATCTAAAAAGCCCATGGTCTAATAAATACCAACCTGGTAGTAGTGTGTCACCACTTCCAGCTCACACGATAGCTCTCTATGGTAGACAGATCTTAGAGGTGAACTAGCTAGTTCAATCTTTGAAATGCTCCCTTATAAATTGAATCAATTTTTTGTATTCTCTATTAATTTTATAGGTGTAAATCCAAATATGGATACATAGGTTGGAGGCTCTAATCAGTATGTGTTTAGCATGGTATTAACTATTTTTAAGCTTGTCTAACTGCTATGAAATAACATTGTCTGGAGGCTTAAAGTGTTGTCCAAACAGTTCATATTCTGTGATAAAAACAATAAGTTTGTTTATTGTCAGTGCCCCCCCCCCCCCCCAAAATCTGGGAATTAAAGAGTGATAGTTATGTCATGGACACTCTTGGTAACTATATATGGCATAATATGACTAACAAACATGCTTGTGAGGTCACACTGTGCCCTGACCCTAATCTAGCTTTTTACACTCTGTGAGGTCATAACTGGATCAGAACTGGGTCCCAACCCAACCCCATACCCTAGCCCATGTGAGGTCACAACAGACCTGGCCCTAACATCTATATTATTATAAAGATGCACCATTCTTCTTGTGTCCATGTAGGCTGTTACATTTCTCAGAAAGCATGATTTCCCTCAGCTGGGTCATATACAAACTGGAAATATCTTTGTGGAGGGGGAGGAGGGGAAGGAGGTGTGTAGACTGGGAGGATATGATAACACGTTGCTAGGTTACCAGTCATCCCTCTACAGGAAAATTTATGAACAAGGAATGAAAGATCTACTTGACATCATCATGTTTGGCAAGTATCTGTTCTATTGTATAATGGACACAGTTATACATTAGCTAACAAGAAGAGAAGACTGCTTTCATGTTAGATACTCAGAAACACATTCTTTTACAGGTCATGTGATATTTGAGATGGCCACATGCATGGAGTTGGGTTCTCTCATTCCTGAGGAGAGTGACTATGAAGCAGTGAAAGATACATCAGTGAGAGAGGTCATTCGATTCATCTTTGATGGAACACACATTACTATAAAGAAGGTGGGGCTAAGGGTGAAGTTAAGGGTAGGGCTAAGGCTAGGGCTAAGGGTGGGGTTAAGGGTGGGGTTAAGGGTGGGGTTAGAATTACTCTTGTAGGGAGGCTGTCCTTATCTTTGAGGTTAATTTACACTCAGGTAAACTTGGTACATTATTAGTAAGTTGTTCTTTATACAGAAGTTGTCCATATTTTGGAGGATCCTCTATCATAGCTTCTACTCTATAACTTATGACCCAACCCCCTGCTACACTCCCAACCCCCTGCTACACTCCCTATAGGCCCAATACCCCCACAATACAGCCTTAGTTAGCACTCTTTTATATGACTTGTGTGTGACTATTGATTTAGTAGTTGTACTTCGTGGAGTTTCATGGTCCCATTATGAATGCTATTGTTACTTTTCCCCTAGATATTGCAACATGAGTTCTTCTCCCGAGTTCATTTAGATCAGGATCCAGAGAAAATAAAGGTAACTTTTCTTGTTGTTGTTGTTGCTACTGCTATTTGTTGTTATAGTTTAAGGTGTCATCACGTAAGAAGGCAGTATTGAAGACAGTGTCTAAGGGAGTACCTATACAGCACTAAGCACGAACTATTTAATTCAATGTGATCTGGTCTGTTTGCTTTATTTTGAATAAATTTATCTTGTGGCTATGAATATTTATTTTTATTAGCTGGTACAGATTAGGTATTATAGAGGTTTAGAGCTGTTTGATAAGCTTCCTTGAAGTTATGTAGCTAGCTACCTCACTGAAGTTGTTCTAAATGGGAAGTTTTAGGAGGCCCACAGAAATATTCATTGGCTAAGTTTATGAGCATTTACAGTGTTCCCTCAAACTCTTTTCTGATGTAGTAATACTGTTATCACACTTCACTCTATGGGTGTGTCCCTGTGACTACATCAAATGATATATTATTGTGGGGCAAGAAATAGCTTTAGGATATCTTCCAAGTTTACCTGATGCTGCAAAAGAAAAATTAGTTGCTGACATGGTTATCAAGCAGTATGGAGGAAATCCTCATTTCAACAAAAGTAGCACATGAGATGAGTTATTAGAAAAGAATGAACTATTAGAGGGAATTGAGTTATCAGAAGTTATTATATAGAGGAAACTGAGTTTTTAGAGGAGAATAAGTTAGAGAGTATACAGTTATGTATTAGAGAGAAAGAGTTATTAGAAGGAACTGAGTTATTGGAGGAGAATGAGTTAGAGAAGAAAGAGTTAGAGGGAACTGAGTTATTAGAGGGGAATGAGTTCTTCCACTCACCCATGACACTACACTGCCAAGTTGTTTCCTACAATTAACAATTAGTGATTGTTTGCTGAAAATGGAACCAACTGCAGAGCTGGTATACAAGTGTATAGTTGATATAGTAAACACCATATATATTGTATGGAATACTAGAAGATTCCTTGCACTCTGATTTTACAACTGTTATACTAACTTTTGATCATGAGAGAGTGATCAATAGATACCAGCAAAGCAATGTAATTTTGATGGTTTTTCGTGAGAAAACACAGTTAGCAAGAATAATAATGTACAATACACCATCATTATTGGATTCAAGATAACTTAGTACATTGATGAACATTTTAATTTGTTTCCTAAATAGTCAGATTACACCACATAAACACTCATACAGCAACCATCAAAAAAAAACACCAAAGTTGTATCAAGACATCTTGAGTTTGTCTTTATGTTTTTAAAAACTACCCTCACTTATTCATTCTGTGCTGTACTAGAGAACTACTCAGTTGATAGATAGTTGCAGGTAATATGGGGAACTCACTACTCAAGTGCTGTGCCCAAACAGAGCTAAATGCACAGAGAGATGATGAAGATGTAGTTCAAACTATCCAAGATGATCCTGAAAATGGTTGGTTATGTTATTTAGTTGTTCTCCACTGATAGCTATTTCCCTCTATCACTAACAGATGATATAAAAGAAGTGGTTGATAAGTTTTGCAAGATCAAAGGCTTCAAATTATCAGAGAATTCTACATTCCTAGGTTAAGCCTCATTAATTTTTAATGGATGTTCCTAAGTGTTCACACTGTGGTGTCTGCTCCATATACAGGGAATCGCCTGCAGAAATATTGGTATCGAGTATCTCCTATAGAGTCTTCAGAAGAAACTGACACTTCTCCACTTTTATTGTGTATAGTGAGTCACTATTTTGAGGTGTACTGTGTGGCATATTAATAGTTGCAATGGACAGTGTTGTTTGGATAAGCTACAAATAGGTTACTCATGCATTGCAATTTGTAATCCAAACCATCTGTATGATGATATTTATGGATGTACACACACAGAGTTGGCAAAGATAATTTTGACTGAGACATTACTTTATTAATTTTTTTAAGTGTCCAGTGTCTGAACACTGTGCCTTTAAACTCAATGGAGAAACTATGAAAAGAATCAACAAAATTCTACGTGAAGTAGAAAAGGTAAGAATTACATATCTCCACTTGTCCACTCACAAATATATATACACTCAAGCTTCTGGAACCTTACTGAGGTCAGGGCAAAATGTGTACTTTTTCCTTTCTCTAGCATCCTTATGTTCAATCAATTCATGAAATCTGGCACATACAAAAAGATAAACAACAACAACAACAGTATCAACAACAAGATAAAATTGTTGTCATTCAAAAATTTATTAATGGAGGGTCTCTCAGAGATAGGATCCATTGTGGATCAGGGCTGAAGGATTGGATTAAAAAGAAGTACAAACCAGGAAATGGGAAGGCATTGTCGGCTGACAAGATAGCTCTCTATGGCAGACATATCTTAGAGGTGAGGCAGCATTAAGAAAACAGAGTAACTAAACTATAAATTGTGTCACTTCATTTATTCAAGGCTATCTCATTCCTCAACAAGAATGATTTCCTTCCTTTGGGCCATGTCCACACAGGCAATATCTTCATCGAGACTGTTGAAGAAGGGAAGGAGGTGTGTCAACTGGGAGGATATGAAAACACATTGCTAGGTTACAAGTCGAATCTTCTTGGAGGAATTTCTAAAAATGGCACATTGGCTAAGATTGACATTGTCATGTTTGGTAAGCTAAACGTGAGGCAGTTTTAACCACTAATCTGCTGTATTTAACATTACATGACGGATCTCTAACCCCGTCATGATTCTGAATACCTTCTCTGTAGCTGTATTATTACCAGCTAACATATAATGTTTAATGTCAATAGGTCATGTGATGTACGAGATGGGGGCTGGTCGGGTGTTGTCTGGGATTAGTCCAGAGGAAAGTGACTACGATGCTGTGAAGAATGAAGCAGTGAGGGATGCCATCAAATTTATCTTTAATACTTCAGATAACTCCATTGAAAATGTGAGACATCACCTACACACAGTGGCCACTTTTAGTAGTTAATAATATCACTCTCAGATACTACAGCACCCATTTTTCCAAGAGGCAGAAGCTGAAGATTGTATAGCAATTAAAGTGCGTTATAGATACATAGATAGCTAACTTCTTGTTCACATTCAAGCATTATACGTACTAGGGCAGTATGCACTTTTAAACCTCTAATTTTGCTCATGAGGACACCTCCTTCCCACCCACACCATTACCCCACTGATTAGTTAGTGGTACTCTCTGAGTAAACTTATAACTGGAGGTGTTGTTTGTATCAGGTAAACATGACGAAGGGGATGAAGTCTCTACTAAAGAAGGTTCGTAAGGGGGCACTAACAATGGAACAACCTTCTTCGACTGCCTCTGAAGGTGAAGTCAGTAGAAACAATGATGTCAGGGCCTGATGAGAATAAAACAATGCTGACTGATGGATTATCAATCACATGCTTATTAAATAACAGATGTGGCAATAAGGATAGTTTCACAATGAAAAATGGAAATTTAATGTGTGCTTCTATGTGTAAATTCTTTACATTACATCACTACTATTACATCTGTAATATTCAATAAGATTACTGTAAGAGAATTTACACATAGAAGCATCCTCTTACTAACATTAGGTAAAGGGTAACTGTATTCACTGGCTACAAATTCCACACAAACAAAATTAAGAAGTACATTTTCCAAGGGGATGTCAAAGAAGTAGGGCTCTATAACATTGTTTTGCCAACTTGGTGTCATCACCACCTGCTGACATGAAGAGCTTGTAATCAGCTCAGAGTGCTTCTAGGGTCCTAGGTGTACAACACTCCCCATTTTCCAGTGCCACTTACAAATTGCTGCTGGTAATGTGACACCTTAGACCGTTGTGCTGACCTGTATTATGGTATCTTGTGCTTGTGATATTCAAAGAAAGCCAGCACATACCATTAATACCAGTGAGACAATACATCCTACAGAGATACTCATAGTTCCCAGAGAGAAAGAGGTGAATTGTGTGACCACTACAGTTTGTAAGCTATATTTAAAGATTAAGTAGGTAAGTGGTAACTTCTTACTTGAGTTTCATTCCTTGAGCCTCCCTGACATGTTCTCTGTACATGTCCAATGCTGTGTGGAGGTTTGTGGTAGCTACTGTTGCCAGCCTTGAACACAGAGAGGAGTGCTATGTTCTTCATGGAATTTGGGGTTTGGGTGTTAACCAGCTAAATGTTAAATTTAAAACTCCTCTGCTTTTGTCCCCTCTTAACTTCATCCATAGCTGGTCGTCAGGTATGACACCATGTGTTGTCAAACCACTAGATTGGTATGAGTAACTATGGAGTATTTAGGTTCTGTTAAATAGTTCCACCTACCTCTCACATTGTCAGCCACTTTAGCTATTAAAGTACACAAAAGGAACTTCTCTGACTTCTTCACCTTTATCAGTAGACACGGTGAAGGCACCTTCCTCAGCTACAAGGTCATCCCCTGTGATGGTTTGTGCCATTTTTCGTTGACTTTTCTCACTGGCAATCGACACATTCAGGGACTTAAACCATCTAAGGTATAATTGATTGATTTTTTGGCTTAAATGACTTAGCTAGTATCCTAAGCTTATTCTATGGAATTCCAAGGTCAGCTTTCATTGCTAAAGCTTGATCAGTTGGTATCATTACTGGAAGCTGGGCATCACGTAGCAGTCTGCTTTTGTGAGTGACTGGATCTCAGATGCTAGCTGGGACATGCTATCTCCACCACTAGTGATGGAACGAACCCTACTAATCGTCTCTGCTCGATGCTTCAAGGTTCTAGCACTAGCCTCAGAACTGGTCACTCTACAATCAGCCACTTGGACCAAGGTAATGGGCTATTTTGCAATTGTGTCTATTGCAATTATGTGCAGATTTTGATAGTTAATACTTACCTGACCACAAGTTGGTACCCTCACTAGCTACACCTTCTCTGCTGTCATTTTCATCCTGTTGGTTTATAGTCAGGCAGAACTAGGTGTGAGGTTCGCCATAGTTTTTTTAAAGCATATTTAGAATCTTCTATGTCCACATAACATCTGCTGGCCCTGCACCAGCATTAGGCATTCATGATACTCTACCACCATTTTTATCTGCAAAGCTTCAGCAAGATATTCACAAAAATATATATTTTTCGCTTCTCATAGAGTTTCCATAGCGAAATTTATCAACGCAAAAATTATTAACAGGGATGGGGGGAAATAAGTTTCAAAAAAGTTATTCATCTTCCTGTTCATTCATTGTAACCTTCTTGACAATGGTGCAAGCCAAATTGGCAGCCACACATCCACATCTATTGGAGCAGCAAATGTTGTTCAGATTGCTGGTAGCTTGATGGGTGGAAGCATTACTGGCTAAAATGACTTTGTTGCTTCATTCTTAAGCCATCCACATGCAGAAGGATCCAAATCTGGTGGGTCTTGCTCAAGGGCTCTTCTCCAGACAGCACATTAGAAGTGAGCTCTTTTCACGTTTAGCTGAAAGGCTTCTGTGGTTGGTGGCAAGGAACAAAGCTTTGGGACTTTTGATGCTGCTTTCCTCCCAGTTCTTGCTGTCCACACTTTAATTCTTGCTTTAGTCATTGATACTGTGTCCAACACACCATACGTAGCAATTGCACATGAAAGCCATTGCTTGATTGATGACATCTTCCATGCATGCATTTACATCACCCAACAAGTTAAGGCTGTACTTCTTGGCCTTGGTCCCAATTCCATGGCACATTGGCACAGTATCACATCCAGTCAGTGCATGGACAGGAGGTAGCAATTCTGGAACTCAGTAGCTGCATAAATGCTCTACCTGTCTGTAGCTATAGATTGGAACGTTCAGAGATTCAACTTGGTAGTAATACAGCAGTAAGATATAGCTACACATCTGTGTCCTCTGCCACAACTAGCTAGCTACCACATGCTTTTTCTCTTCCTTTGCTAAATAGATGGCTTGTGTTGCTATGATGGGATCTGCTTCCTCATGACTTGTCTTGAGGTCCTCCTTTTGAATACCATGTGGAGCGATCTTTACTCCTGACCAGTTATAAGTCTGCTTGGATAGTTGCCAGGTACTACAGCTTCAGCTACTGTTATGTGAATCAACTGTCTCATTTTTTTTCAGACAGTGAGAGGTTGTGTTGAGCCTGAAGTACAGCTCTTAAATTTTTGTGGATATAGTGAACATCTTCATGTTTTCATATCTCCAGATGCCCAATGCTGACAGAATGCCAGCAAGTGGTCTGAAGAAGTTCAAAGCCTATATTATAATTTGGAACAGTAAAAAAAAATTCATTGCAAGGTTCAGCCAAAAAAGTCCCTAATTCCACTAGACTATTATGATTTTTCTTACTAGATGTTCTGCCACTTTTTTCTCAACAGGAATTGCTGGCAAATTGGTTGGTCCGGAAAGGACTTCGATCATCGATGGTCATTTTTGATTACAAATCAATCACCTGGTAATGTTCCTGGATGTGCTTTCAATTTTTCCACACTTCTTAACACTTCTTAAAGCAGTCCACAAGAAGTCCCTCCAGTAGAGTGACCACCAGAGTTGGTGGTGGCCTATAGTAATGTGTGAACTGTCAAAAGTGCTGTAACAACAGGGGCAGACCAGGGATTGGCACAAGTGATGCTGGATCCACTTCCTGCAGCAGTTTAGGCACTGCAAGCAAGCTTCAACTGGCCTGTCCCACTGTACAGTAGATTATATTAGTGCAAATTGGGCAGTTGCTGTTACAACTTTGTTCACTTTATTGTAGGTTGGGGGGAGGGGGAGCGGAAGGCCTGGCCTTAATCTTAAAGGCGGGCGTGCACTGGCAACGCGCCATGCGATGGAGAGAGTAGCCAATTAACGGCTTTTTTCACCACACCTTGAGCGCATCATGTTAAATTTTGATGTGCCAAATTTTGGCGCATAGCTCACACGGCCGTCTCGAAGAAAGATTTCACCCGCACACAAAATTTATTATTAGGGGTGGGGCACTTTAGCTAAACTATTATTACTGCGTCCAACCAAAATTCAGGTATCTCAGGAACCAATTTCCAGAATGGCCTATTCTTTGCATCAGCTAGCATCTGGTAAGGTTAAGAAAATTACATTTAGTTTTACTAAACAGGTGTTCTGGAATTTCCATCCGAAACAGCTAGTCATGAGTGAATAAACGAAAAATAAAATTGAAGCATAGAAAATCTAACTATAATGTTGTGGACGGTGAAAAGAGGATGAAGAGTAGTCTTGTTGGCCAGACTCTATCACCTTTTCCTTTTCACACAATCCTTCACGGGGGGGGGGGGGGGGGGGGGGGGGAGAGTAAGAGAATCTGGTACATTACCGTAGAGCAATCGGTGCAGGCCACCACAGCTTTTGCGGGTCGTTTGTGGCCACCGCGACAACCGCAAAGTAAACTGACAACCTGCAATGTCCTCCATGCACAGTATAGTGCAGTGAAATTCGCAAGAGCTTGCGGTTGTCAGTTTACTTTGCGGTTGTCGAGGTGGCCAGTGGCCACTAACGGCCAGCAAAAGCTGTGGTGGCCTGCAACTCTCTCACTCCCCCCCCCCCCCCCTGTGAAGTACTGTGTGAAAAACTTAGGCTCCAACCGTCAAGGAACGTCCTTGACAGTCAAGGATTTGATAGCTATGTCAAGGATCAAGGATTGCCTAAGTGGAGCCCTATTGTTTGTCAAGGAAGTGGTCATGGTCATGTCTATTGTGGCCAGCCAGCTGGTTATGATAATAATTTATGGTAATAATTAAAATCACTGTACTATTATAGCAACTTGTAGTACATTCATATATACAACTTGTCAACAAAACCACATGTAGGTACTATATACATGAAGAGCACATAAAGCTTGGCAGATAGCACTAAATACCGCCTGCTGCTATGACTCCAAACTTTCTTCTGAGCTACTATCTAAATGCAAAAAGGCTACTCTTCAGTCATTAAATCATGATCATTGTCAATAACTACTATACTAGCTAGCAAGCTGCAATACTCTGTATTTTAACAATGATTGTGTTTATGGTAGGTGTGACTATAATTAGTGGTGGGTGTGGTCTTGGTCAAGGATGAATTTGGAGCCTATGGAAAAAGCAAAAGTGATAGAGTCTGGCCAGCGAGACTAGATGAAGAGAGAGGAGCTTGTGAAGTTAAAACCAACCCCGTACCTTTAGTGGGTCCGGAGTTTCATCGGCAGCCGTAAGATCGCCCTTAGTAGCTACAAAAACAGATTATGTTTCATGTAAGCTTGTGGCTTTATGTTGCTGCAGACTCTTGCTGCAGACTGTTGTGAAGTCACGGTTCCGTAGCAACAGTGCGTGGGCGGCGATGCACATCCTTAATAATGAATATGCTTATCGCAATCGTGCCCCTTTTTTTGTAAGATGTTTACTAGTCAGCGTCTCACTGTCATCTTGTTTAGTACCATCTGGTTCTGTTTTTTTGAAGGTATGACTGTTGCTAGGTTTGCTATAGTGTATGCAATGTTGCCAATGAAATAAGTACATAGGTTGGTTCCAACATTTTAGGGGAAAAAATCAGTGAATTTAATTCACACCCATCATGAATAATAAGTCATTATAAGTGAAAATAATGATTGATTGGTTACTTCAGGCAGTTACTAGACCTCTGTAATTGGATTGTTGGCTGCATAGCTCCAACTTCTTACCAGGACAAGCCACACCCATCAACTAAATAAGTGTCACACCCTCTATGATATAATTCTATTGTTTAGCTAATGATTTTACCCTCAGCTGGAAATTCATGTGACTTAACATGTAACTGTGTAGCTTGAACTAGCTATGTGACAGCCATGTATGCAGTGCAAAGTTAGCTTATATAGTATAGTTCAATTGGCCTTGCCAGGTGCTATGTAATTGCTATGTAATTAATAGTGGGCCACAGTTTACATAGCTGTCTGCCAGGCCGGGACATTGAATAGGCAAGTTGTAGTACCGGCAGGACACTCTGGCAGACTAGAACACCGGACTGTCTGGTCATTCAGGGACAGTTGGAAGCCCTGGGATAGACTAAAACTGTAATGACAACTACATAGGTTCCAACTGCCATGAATCAGTCATGGCACACAGAAATTGGCCTTAATAATCTGCCACATATGGAATTACCCTCTAGCCTATTGACTATAGAAAATCTTGTATTAGATTATCTGCTGATAATAGACTTTAGCTATTCTATCACTCAGTGGTAATTGTTGGCTAGACCAATAGTCTAGCTAACAAAAGGTTGTCTGATTAAAGAAGAACTATTAGCAACTGCCTGAAGCAATCACTCAGACTCTTACTGCAGGGCAGTAATTTTAATTTTTCAGTGCATGTTAAAGACACACACCAGATACACCATAAACCAGCTGCAATGCCATGCATGCATGTTGAGTCTAGTCATAGCTTGAATCTTCCAAGTTCTTTCCTTTGAGAGTTTTTGCCGCTGTTCAAGTGTTCATCATGGCAGAGTCAGGGTCTACTCCACCCCCTCCTAAGAAAGCTAAGAAACAGACCTACTCATTTTGATCCCTCCTGGACATAGCTGTTCCAAGGGCTCAGGAAGGTGCACACAGATGAGATTAGAGGGCCAGTCTTAGTCAGGAAACAATAGTGCACTTATGTTTCTATCAAGTTTAATATTAATAATTCTTGCTGCATCACACTGAACTCCCAAAAGAACTCCTCACCAAATGCAAGAAGGCTACTATGCTTTCTTTGAGCAAGTAGAACTCTATCATGATAATTGTCACTTATTAATAAAAATTAATAATATTCATGACTTAATTTGACGAGTGTGGTCTAGATTGATTGGTGGGTGTGGTGTGCCACCGATTTTTTTCCTGGGAGGTTGGAACCTATGCTACTATTGATAGAGGCAACCTACATAACCTATCTGTCAGCAGACAATCTACTACAAAATTCCAATAGGCCAGAGGGTAATTCCATAGTGGCAGGTTGATAAGGTCAAATGGAACTCATAGCATTTACAGCTAGATAGCTATCTGCATGTAATAATAGCTGGTTAACAGCTAGACACTGTATTCTTTATGCTACAGAATCTTCCAGTGCTGGTCAAGTATTGCTAAGTTCCAATGCTAGAGATGCTCTCACCAGCAGAGGCAGTACCTGTCCAACAGACAATCAAACATTTACATGTACAGGAAGAAACTTGAGCAGTAACACTATTCGGTGGTATATAAACAGCAACCAGGCCAGCTCATACACGCTTACCACCTCTCCTCCTCCCCCTTATCCCATTACTGTGAACTCCATAGGAACTGATATTGAAGTGATAGTAGTCAATGCTCAAGTGGATAATGGAATGTTCACATTTATCAATACTACATTAACTACTAGAGTAGACTACATTACACCCAATAGCATTGGATGTGGTACTTTCAAAGTCATCGACAAAATTAAACTCAGTTGTAGTCCACCTGGTAAGTTTTTTTGTTTTCTTAATGAAAAGAGCACTATTTCATATAGCTTAACTTCATTGGAATGAGTCCTAGCAAAAGCATTAATAACTGTAGGACAGCTTAGCCAAATGGCCATATTTTTAATGATATTGTTAGTTCTATACACTGTCTGGCTGTACAGTCAGCTTTATGTCTCATAAGCGAGTACAGGGCTTAAGTGAACTTAGTGCATGCTTTATTAGTATACAACTGCAGTGTACACCTTTTATACTACAAATAGCAGTAAGAACACATACAGTATTTCATTGTATATTCATTACATAGCACCATTCCTTGTGGAGCCCTCTGATAAGACTTGCGATATTAATAGTAATGTTATATTTCGTTGTAAGCCCTCTAAAAAGGGAGTTAACATCACGTGGAATATTAATGAAAAGTTTATCGTTAGTAATTCATCAAACTTTACCACAAAGTACATAGACGAGGAGTCTCAGCTCCATGTTACTGGCTGCTCATTGGATTGGAATGGGTACATTGTCAAGTGTGTGATTAGAACAGCGACAAGAGATATCTACAGCAACTCTTCCATACTAACTGTAGAAGATGGTAAGGCAGTTAACTAGTTCAATATTATTATAATTAACACTCCATTTCTCTCTCTGTGTAGCTAATTCTCAGACTCTTGATTTCTTGGGAGACCATGTTGGGGAAATAGTGAGTTTTAAAGCTTCTGGTTTTTAATGATTTATTCTCTTGTTGACTGTTATTGTATGGTTCTGTTGCATGTATTTATTAGGTTGCATTTCTGTGTGGAGTGGTGGTTTCTGGAGTTATAACAATGCTATTGGTCTGTTCCATATGTTTTTGTTGCAGACGTTTTTGTTGTAGTAAGTATACTTCAGTTTGTGGAGCTGTGGGGTGGGTACTTATAGCTAGTTACATAGAGGACTAAGATTATGTGTGATTGAGTTATGTTTTGTCTGTCCAAGCTGACGAGAACCTCACAAAAACATGCCTAACTCAGCTAAAAACTTCAAATTATGTGCATTTGGTATCATTTAGCAGCTCTTACCGAAGCGTTTCTTACCAGATGCCTGTTTAGTCTGTTGTAGTGCCCCATAGAGAGATACAGGAGACTAATACAAATCCTATAGCGGTACTCTGGACCACAAAGGAATGCAATTAGTGTTGTGCATAAAATTGCTGCGGGAGAGTCAGCTACTCTCTGGGCAAATGCATCGTGAATGTTGTTATTATAGCGAGGTATATATTATTAAAGTTAAGTTACATGTAGCACTTCTGGGCTGCTTCCGTGGGTGGCTCTTGTCAGCTTGGATAGACTTTAGTCATGTGCATTGCTTACAGTTGCTGTCATGATTTTCATCAACCTTATGGTGTTAGAAGCTGAGTTCTCTTTTTTTATAGCTGCTAAGCAAGATCAAGATGAGGATGTGGTGTCCCCTCCAGTCAACTATGAAAGATACAGGACATTTGAGCTAAGGGAAGGAATTGATACTGACCACTTGGAGAGAGACCAGGAGAGGATTAAAATAGACCAAAAGGAAATCAGTTAGTCCAATTCCAATGAAATGTGAAATAGTTGTTATTGTGTTATACATGTGATTTAGATGCAGCCAGAGAGGCAGCGAAGAATCATCTCCCTGAGAGATATAAGCATGTTAGAGATCTACCAGAACTAGGTATGTCACTAGCTACATGCTGCAGATACAATCTCTCTCTCTCTCTCTCTCTCTCTCTCTCTCTCTCTCTCTCTCTCTCTCTCTCTCTCTCTCTCTCTCTCTCTCTCTCTCACACACACACACCTCTTTAAAGGAAAACGACTGCAGAAATATTGGTTTTTGGTTCATGACACTCATGAAAAAAGAGATTTAATCTTGACAAGAGTGAGTCAGATATTAATCTCTCAATTTATCCTGTGAACACACTCTCCTCTAAGGCTCCTGTTTCAAAGAAATGTGAGTTGACACTGGATAAACATGGACATTTAAAGACTCTAAACAGAATGCTGAGGGAGTTGCGTGCTCGTGTACGTGCATTGACTCATCAAATCTGGTGCATTTTATCACTGTATTTTATACCTTTCTCCAGAATCATTTCCTTCTAAATGCAGAAGATATTATGCTTGACCCAAGTGACCCTAACTTCATATTCATTTTCCAGCCTTTAATGGAGAAGGGGTCTCTTAAGGACCTGATATACAGAACTGCAGACTTGATCACTAACCCAGTAAATCTGTAGCAGCTAATAGAACTAGTGGAAAAGTATCACTTCTAGATTCAGTGATCTTGCGGCATTGACTGGAGTTCTGTGTGGCTATTATTATTATTGCAGGGAAAGCAATCGGTGGTGGATATTGGCTGGGAAGACAAGTATAAAGGTAGAGGACACCTCCTCTCAGCTGATCAAGTGTCCCAATATGGCAGACAGATACTGGAGGTGATAGCCTGTCCACATTATACTGTATGCACTAATAAATGAATAGACTATAATTATCAGTGTCATGTGCAGTGCATGTGCAGTGTCCATGTGCAGTGCATGTGTAGTGTCATGTGCAGTGTCCATGTGTAGTGTCCATGTGCAGTGTCCATGTGCAGTGCATGTGCAGTGTCATGTGCAGTGTCCATGTGCAGTGTCCATGTGCAGTGTCCATGTGCAGTGTCCATGTGCAGTGCATGTGCAGTGTCCATGTGCAGTGCATGTGTAGTCTCATGTACAGTTGTATGTGATATAATTTTATTCATTTGTTCAGGGCATAACATTCCTCTATGACCTTGGTTTCTCCCCACTGGGACACATACAGACAGGGAACGTATTTGTGGATGGGGACACCTGCCGACTAGGGGGTTACGAGAACATGTTGCTAGGCTATAGTACACGCCTCCACAAAACCATTGCTGAAAAAAATAGCAGCCTCTCCCCCCAAATAGACATCATTGCATTTGGTAAGTGAGTGAGTGGGTGTGACAAGCTGATCATGTGACCTTATTACTGTTATACCACACCTTCCTTTTCAGGTCATGTGATCTATGAGATGAGTGCTGGTAGGGATTTGATGGGTATTATCCCCAGTGAAGAGGATTATAAAGACGTGGGAGATGAGAACTGCAAGGAGATATTAAAATACATCTTTACTCTCAGAGAAGATGGACAGTTAAAACATACCATACCAAAGGTGTGTACTTGAGGGTGTGGTTAATATTTTGTGGGCTGTCATGGTTACCAGTATTTTTCTCTGTGGTGAGGTTAATATGCTGCTCATGAATATTTAACTTAGCTACTCTATTTCTGTATCACAGATACTCAAACATCCTTTTTTCAAGCACAAGCAGCATATGTACTGGACGGTAAGTACTTTTTCTATAGCCACAATATCTTTCCTAACTGAAATCATGTGATGTTAGCTATTTAAGCTTAAGGGTATCCAGACTCCATTTCACTCTAAATGGGAAGGTGTCTGGATAATCAAAGGTTGTACATTAATACATTTATACCTCCACATTAGGAAGGAATGAAGGATGTCCTGAACTTGGCAGGTAGAAGGAGGGTGGTTGTTGGTGGAGCTGAGGGCAAGACTTCAACAGGGATTAGTCTGGAAGGCGTGGTCAAGGGCATAACTGCCAGATTTAAAGCAAGGAAGTCATCTGATTTAGATGAATATGCTCTGATGGAAAATGACCAGGAGGATGGAGTTGTGTAGAGTTGAATTTTGAACCCTTGAAAATAGCAATATGGAAACCAGTAGGATAGAGTAGTGTAGAGTCGAATTTTGAACTTTTGAACCCTTGAATAGATATTAGCTAGTAGCAATATGTAAAGTAACTAGGATATAGTGTAAAGTCTAATTTTAAACCCCTGAATAGATATTAGTAGCAAACAGTATTATAAGAGTCCCTGAATAGATATTAGTAGCAAACAGTATTATAAGAGTCTTTTTATTTATTTTTTTTATTATTATTATTTTGTTTCTGTTTTTTTTTTTTTTTTTGCTATTAGCTATGTACACTTAGGAATGACATAGCAGTGGTGTGGTTACTTTAGTGTAGCTAAATTAACGTTTAAACAAGAGGAATTTGGATAGTAAGGGAAGTGGTGCCAAATGTTAGTTAACAGAACTAGTGACAGGTCACTGCAAGAGTGGGAAGAAGGTGAATGCAATAGGAGCTCTACAGATTGCTAAATGGTCACTCAAGAGGTTAGAAAATAGTGTAGTATTGGAAAGTTCTTTGAAACTGGCATCCCATAGTGGTCTTTAACCGTGAGTCTGAGGCTCAGACTCATCTCTGAGCTGCTCAAGTGGTGTTCTCACTTGCAACTTGTCACAGGTGATCAGTGTGAGCCATTCTCTTCTATGGTGGTGTTTAGATCAGCAGCAACTGCACTGTCAGGTGTCCACTTGTCTTGCCACAAGTCTAGCTCTGTGTCAAAGTAAAGGCATTATTGGTACTAGTCTAACTCTTCAACACCTACAGTGTGTCATACATTGTCTCACTGTACACTCAATTCACATCAGACAAAGGGACTTGGTCCAGTTTCAATTCACAATAAGCTCGTGTGTCTGTATGGTGACTTTAGACACAGGGTTCTAGCCTCTGAGAGAGGAGCTTTCCTCCAAAATTTATTGAGCTACATGAAATGTGTGGTATATACACCACTACACAAAAGAAAGTAATAAGTGCATGGCCTGGAAATGGTAAGTATTAAAGCTTACTTCCATAGGCCATGCCAAGGCAGTAGGTGCCAGACAATTTGTCCCATACAATACTATGTCTCTGTCTAATGACATGATCAATTGTTACAAGGCTATCAAAAGTTATTAGAATTTCCTTGTGTACCCACTGACAATCACCTCATACCTTCATACACTTACTTAAATGGAACTCTAATAGCTAGATGATAACTATGAACTCCAGCTAAGCATTGCGTTAGGTAAAGGATAACTGTATTTACTGGCTACAGCAACTCCACACATGAATGTCAGGAAGTGAAGTGTGTAGCTATATAGATGATTGTGTGATAAATAGAATAATCATTGTGTACATGTTAGAAAGAAATAATGAGCTTATCTTATTGAGTGAGCTAAGATGTTAACTAGTCAGTGCTTCACTGTCATCTTATGTAGTTCCATCTGGTTCTGTGTTTCTGGAGGTATGGTTTGCTATAGTGTATGCAGTATTGCTAGCCAATGAAATAGTATTTACAGTTAGCAGTTATAGCTAGTTTATTACTGGATGTAACAATAGCTGGTTAACAGCTAGACACTGTATTCTTTATGCTGCAGAATCTTCCAGTGCTGGTCAAGTATTGCTAAGTTCCAGTGCTAGAGCTGAACTCACCAGCAGAGGCAGCACCTGTCCAACAGGCAATGTAACATTTACATGTACAGGAAGAAACTTGAGCAGTAACACTATTCGGTGGTATATAAACAGCAACCAGGCCAGCTCATACATGCTTACCACCTCTCCTCCTCCCCCTTATCCCATTACTGTGAACTCCATAGGAACTGATATTGAAGTGATAGTAGTCAGTGCTCAAGTGGATAATGGAATGTTCACATTTATCAATACTACATTAACTACTAGAGTAGACTACATTACACCCAATAGCATTGGATGTGGTACTTTCAAAGTCATCAACAAAATTAAACTCAGTTGTAGTCTACCTGGTAAGTTCATTTTCTTAAAACTCCATTGACATGAGCCCTAGCAAAAACATTAATAACTGGAGAGGCCTATACACTGTCTTGGCTTCACAGTCAGCTTTATATCCCATAAGTAACTACAGGGCTTAAGTGAATCCTAGCTGCATGCTTTATCAGTATACAACTGCATCTTTAGTACAAGTAGGAGTAAGAACACATACAGTATTTCATTGTATATTCACTACACAGCACCATTCCTAGTGGAGCCTTCTGATGGGACTTGCGGTATTAATAGTAACGTTATATTTCGTTGTAAGCCCTCTAAAAAGGGAGTTAACATCACGTGGAATGTCAATGAAAAGTTTAATTATTCATCCAACTTTACCACGAAGAATATAAATGATGAGTCTCAACTCCATGTCACTGGCTGTTCATTAGAATGGAATGGATACATCATCAAGTGTGTGATTAGAACAGCGACAAGAGATATATACAGCAACTCTTCTATACTAACTGTAGAAGATGGTAAGGCAGTTAACTAGTTCAATATTATTATAATTAACACTCCATTTCTCTCCCTATGTAGCTAATTCTCAGACTCTTGATTTCTTGGGAGACCATGTTGGGGAAATAGTGAGTTCTTAAACTTTCTGGTCTGTATATTACTCTTGTGTTAACTGTTAGTTCTGTGGCATATATTTATTAGATTGCATTTCTGTGTGGAGTGGTGGTTTCTGGAGTTATAACAATACTATTGTTCTGTTGCAGTAAGTATACTTTAGTTTGTTAAGCTGTGGGATAGGTAGTTATAGCTAGTTACACAGAGGACTGGAATAGAGTTACATACTCACCGTTGGTTAGCTAGTCATGTGCATTTTGCTGACTAAGATTATGTGGTATAGAGTTACATACTGTAGGTTAGCTAGTCATGTGCATTGCTTGTGGCTGCTGTCACAATTTTATTGCGGTAGAAGCCGAGATATCACAAATCTTTTTTTAGTTACTAAACAAAAGCAAAAGAAAGATGAGGATATGCAATATAATTCATTCAACTATGAAAGATACGAGTTGACAGAAAGTGACCTCTTAGAGAGAAACGTGAAGAGGATTAAGCGAGAAGACAGAAGGAAAAGAGGTAGTCCAATTCCAATGAAATATTAACATACTTGTATTTAGTCACATCCAAAGAGGCATTGAAGAACTGTCTTCCTGAGAGATATAAGCATGTTAGAGATCTACCAGAACTAGGTATGTCACTAGCTACATTTCTGCAGCTATACAATGTCTGACATACACAACTTCTCTTTAAAAGGGAAACGACTACAGAAACATTGGTATTTGGTTCATGATACTCATAAAAAAAGGGATTTAATCTTGACAAGAGTGAGTCAGATATTAATCTCTCTATTTATCCTGTGAACACACTCTCTCCTCTAAGGCTCCTGTTTCAAAGAAATGTGAGTTGACACTGGATAAACATGGACATTTAGAGACTCTAAACAGAATGCTGAGGGAGTTGCGGGCTCGTGTACGTACATTGACTCATCAAATCTGATGCATTTTTAGCACAATATTTTATACTTTCTCCAGAATCATTTCCTGCTAAATGCAGAAGAAATTATCCTCGATCCAAGTGATGCTAACTTCATATTCATTTTCCAGCCTTTAATGGAAAAGGGGTCTCTTAAGGACCTGATATACAAAACTGCAGACTTGATCACTAACCCAGTAAATCTGTAGCACTGGCTAGAACTAGTGGAAAAGTATCACTTCTAGATTCAGTGATCTTGCAGCATTGACTGGAGTTCTGTGTGGCTATTATTATTACTATTGCAGGGAAAGCAATCGGTGGTGGATATTGATTGGAAGCACAAGTATAAAGGTAGAGGACACCTCCTCTCAGCTGATCAAGTGTCCCAATATGGCAGACAGATATTGGAGGTGAATAGACGTGCTGTTTCATTGGCAATGGTAGCCTGTCCACATTATACTGTATGCAGTCTAGTTACTTGAGGCACTGCCTGTTATGGTAGTGCAGGACAATCTTCAATTGCATCTACACTGCCTGTTACATGTGATATTCAAATCTGCAGTCTGTGGTTTCTATTTCTTTGCAGATACTAAAATTGCAGCTCTTGATTCTTTAAGTGATGCAACTATAATATTATCAGTTTCATTTGCCATGCATGTACAGTGTCCATGTGCAATGCATGTAGTCTCATGTGCAGTGTTATGTACAGTATGTGATATAGGAGATAATTTTATTCATTTGTTTAGGGCATAACATTCCTCTATGACCTCGGTTTCCCCCCACTGGGACACATCCAGACAGGGGACATTTTTGTGGAGGGGGACACCTGCCGACTAGGCGGGTATGAGAACATGTTGCTAGGCTATAGTACACGCCTCCACAAAACCATTGCTGAAGAAAATAGCAACCTTTCCCCAAAAATAGACATCATTGCATTTGGTAAGTGAGTGGGTGGTCGTGACAAGCCCATCATG
Organism: Diacarnus erythraeanus; assembly: GCA_964016965.1. Lineage (NCBI taxonomy): Eukaryota > Metazoa > Porifera > Demospongiae > Poecilosclerida > Podospongiidae > Diacarnus > Diacarnus erythraeanus. Next base: position 159,766 of record OZ024674.1, read on the forward strand.
TGACCTTATTACCACTTTTTCCTGCAGGTCACGTGATCTATGAGATGAGTGCTGGTAGGGATTTGATGGGTATTATCCCCAGTGAAGAGGATTATGAACATGTGGGAGACGAGAACTGCAAAGAGATATTAAAATACATCTTTACTCTCAGAGAGGACGGACAGTTAAAACATGCCATACCAAAGGTGTGTACTTGAGGGTGTGGTTAATATACCACTCATTATTTAACTTACTCTATTTCTATATCACAGATACTCAAACACCCTTTTTTCAAGCACAAGCAGAATATGTACTGGACAGTAAGCACAATACAACACTTATACTATAGCCACAATATCTTTCCTAGTTGAAATCATGTGAAGTTTAGCTATTTGGGTACTCAAATTCCATTTCACTCTAGATGGGAAGGTGTCTGGACAATAAAAAGTTGTACATTAATACATTTATGCCTCCACATTAGGAAGGAATGAAGGATGTCCTGAACTTGGCAGGTAGAAGGAGGGTGGTTGTTGGTGAAGCTGAGGGCAAGACTTCAACGGGGATTAGACTGGGAGGCGTTGTCAAGGGCATAACTGATAGATTTAAAGCAAGGAAGTCATCTGATTCAGAGATGTACTATTTGATGGAAAGTAACCAGGAGGAGAGAGTTGTGTAGAGTTGAACCTTGAACCCTTGAATGGGTATTTTAGTTCAATCTTGTAGTATAATTAGCTAGCTAATGTTGTGTAGCAGTGTGACCTATATTCATATAATTCTAATAATCTTCTGCCACTGGCTCAAAATCTCCTACTAGTACAATAAGGTGATACTATTTTAATCATTAGCTAATGGTAGACAGTTCATTACTAAAGCCGTAAATAAGAGATTGTACAGAGATTTAATATTGGTAGGAGAAAGTGGTCACCCACAATTAGGTATTGGGACATTATAATAAATTCTGGGAAATTTCTCAAGTGACATAACCAGTGTTGCCAGGTTCATGAATTTATCCACAGTCTGTGGATTTTTGGTGTCTGTGAATGGATCAAGGCCAAAAGTAGAGTTCTGTGATTTTTCTGCTTATTCTGAAGTGTCCCTCTCTATTTAGTTGATTAGCAATGCTCAATGCTGCAAGTAGTAGTAACCATAGCATTTGTGAGTCTTCCAGCTTTTTATCTGGGGGACATTTTTTACGGGGGGGGGGGACAGAAAATCCTCCGAGACAACTCCCAGTGACACTGTACTGGCAAGGTAGCTAAGTCTCATTTGAGGTACAGTAATACTGTGAATATGGTGGAAGAAGCAGAGTCAAATGGAAAGTGGTCTCACTTGTAGGGGATAGCTACACCATCCCTGATTGTGACATTGGAAACAATCCCCCCTCAGGCATAGTTACCAACTCTCACTGTTTTAACCCTTTTCTCACAGTCTCACAAGCAACTTCATTTTTCTCACTATAAATAGCAAGTAGGGTAAATGGTTAGTTGGACTATGCTTATTATGTCACATTTAGTCACAAGAACAGTAGTCAGTCACTATCAGAGCCAAACGAAGACGTTGCTAGCTATATCACAGGATGATAACATGATCTGGTTCAGCATGGCATGTTACACGAGACGATTGTCTGCTCATCATGCTAAATACAAATTTTATTGCCTGTCTGGTAAGGTTAACTTAACAGACATGAAGGGTGCTGCTTCATACAAAAACATACAACACTGACTCAAAGAGCTACACAACTATGTATATGCTTGGTCACACATGCACATCTCACTATAAATGATTCTGAAAAGTTGGTAACTACGTATGCCCCTCAGACCTCTTTACTCCCACAAAGTGAGTGATAATAGTTCTTTGTGTCTTCCCAAAGATGTTAAAAATGATATTTGTGGCAAATTGAATTGTGGCAATTTAAAGAAGAAGAAGGAGTTGTTCACCAGGGGATGGTTATCTGCTAGAAAGTTTGTCAGAGTAGTATCTAGAAATTCTCCTCCACCTCCCTCACACTCAAATATAGGGCCTCATGTGCTTTGTATTATCTATAAAGGTTGTACAGTGGAACCTGCCTATAGCAATCATCCTCAGGCCAACAAAATATAGAGGTGACCTGCTAACAGGTTGAAATGTATATCAAATGCCATCTTGGTACCTAGACCTCTTATAGCTACACAATTTAGTATCTATAGCTACGAAGTGGTGGTATGATACTGATAACGTGCATGTCAGCAAAGATATTCACTTACAGTGAAGTTGCAGACATAGGCAACCTCGCCCTGTGACACCACCACGTTTGGGACATTGGCTTCCCTAGTGATTCAGATTGATAGCTACACTTTGTTTATGACAGTGTAATTTTTAAATTAGTCATCAAAATTATTTGATAAGTATTGTTTGTGTCTAATGATCACTAGCTATTATTACTGTTGTTCTGGATGATCGAATCCTCTACCTCTACACCAGAAATCCCTTACTATAATCAATTGAGGAATCTTCTTCCATTATCTTATCCCAAATATCTGAGTTTAGTATTGGATAGTTATCATCCAACCACTCTCTGAAGGCAGCATAAAAGTTGGTGGGTGGAACATCTACACTTTCATGAACATATTTACGCTGCAGCATACAGTCATAATCAATACTAGCTCTTAAACTACATTATCAAAATTGCCAAATGATTTAGATAGATATTAGCATCCATGTCTTCTGGGGGCTGCATACAGTGGATAAGATATTCTCCTAGACTGCTTGTGCTCATAAAAGCCTTGCTTTCATATGGATTTATCCCTAGAACCTTAGAGTAGAATTGAATTATAGTTGTACTGTCTTACCATCTATACATGATACTTTCTTCTGTAAGTAGTTCCGTCAACTTATTTCTTGCAAATGTTTTTCCCCTGCATCTCTACCTATCACATTCACAATGGTTTCCTATTGTCAAAATTAACCAGGTTCACATCATGCTAACTCACAAAACTTATAAGTACCTGTATATCTTTAGTAGTTGGTTGTCTTTTTATAGATAGACAAAATAGTTTAGCAATTTGACTCTTGATAGAAGCCTTTATCAACAACTATAATTATATACAGCCTGGTTGCTAGGCTATACTTACCTCACAAAGTGAGCCTTTGATTGCAAATGAATTTTTACAATGCTTCTTCATAATAATCATTGAGCTCTTTTATAGCTGCAGTCTGTTTTCGTTTCCAGGCTCCTTACATGTTCATCAATGCTCTTCATCATGTCTATGGCAGTATGAGATATCTCTATCCCTCACTTTCATATTGTATTGGGAGAAGTGGTCCCACCAGGCCTAAGTGCAGATGTCCCAGATGATGCACTTGCAGACCCAGAAATTGTGTTGGTTAATGTTCATCAGGTAGCACCAGGGGCAGATCCAGCTATTTTGAAAAGGGAAAGGTAAATGACAACCACACAGCCATTAGGCCGCAGTGAGGAGGAGAGTGAGGGAGGGGGATGTACCTCTCCCACAGATTCCAGAAGCAAAAATTTTAGCCTTGCTATAGTGCTGTAAAAGGCAATGAAAGATGGACTTTAAGTTTTATTATAATACGTAACAGCAAAGTGTGCATGCACCATTTAAGTCTCAAAAACAACAGGATTTTGAAACAATCTTCTTGAATGTTGAGAATATGCTCTCCATCATCACAATCACTAGTTCTTTGCTGCTTCATGGGAGGTACAAGTACCGATTCAGAGTACCAGATTGGCAGTTTAAGGTGCACTGATCAGTAGCACCTGAATCAGATGACCTTAAAGAAGGAGGTTATCTTCAAGGAGGTAGCTCTCTTCATGATTTAAGCAGCTGCCAGCTATGTCCCATGGTAACACTGTGCACAATCCATGTCCCAGTCATTAACCACATTACTATTAACACAAGTAATGTGGTTGATGACTGGGACATGGACTGTGCACTTAATTAGTCTATCCTACACTGTATAGCTATTAACCAAACATGTTTGACAAAAAAGAGGTGGGGGGTCAGGACCCCCTGGACCCCCTCTGGATCTGCTCCAGAGCACTGGTAGTCCAAGTAGCACTGGTAGCAGCACTGGTTGTATGAGTAGCACTGGTAGTCTCTTAGCCGGAGTAGCACTGATAGTTTGAGTATATAGCACTGGTAGTCTGAGTAGCACTGGTAGTCCGAGTAGCATTTGTAGTATGAGTAGCGCTGGTAGTATGAGTAGCACTGGTAGTCCAGTAGCACTGGTAGTCCAGTAGCACTGGTAGTATCTTTCCCCCACTAAATTTGTCCCCCCAGACAGGGTAAGTTATCCTCTATGACAAAATATCCTAGGACAGTTTGTCCCCCCTTAGTATTTAATGTCCCCTTGAGGGACAAAAATTCCTAGGATATTCTGTCCCCATGTATTTGTGTTTTCAATTTCCAATTCCAATGAAATCATTATGAAGGTAGCTAATAATTATAGTACTCTCAGTAGTTTATTGTTAATCTTCTTCACTACACTTAGCTATTGCATATCCATTTTAGTTTCAATATCCATTTTAATTTTTTTGCCTTTCCCAAGTTACTCCAATATTGTTGAAGTATATATCCATGCACAGATTTATGCAAGTAGTATTTATATCAAAAATACATTCAAGATGGAGGCGTACATGAGAAGTGTAGTTATCATACCTACATACCCTTGAGTCGACTTTCTCTACAAGAGTTTTGACAATGGAAACATGTTTTCAGGGGGAAATGTGGGATAAACCCCCCCTTCCACAATAAAAGAACTGATCACAAAGTCTTCATTAGACAATTTTGAACACTTCATAGCTAACAGTAGAAATTTGATCAGAAATTAAAAAGTTAGAAGCTGAATAATTATCACTTCCAAATCTATTGGTGTTGTCCTCTCCTACATCTAAGGCAGAAAAATTGTGAGTGGTGACATTCACTATTATCAAGTTCAGAAGGTGGGAATCATGAAGACATCTTTGCTAAAAGCTGGTATAATCCTGAGGTGAGTGCTTAGATGATGAACCATCAAGAATGGCAAGATCCATGCTTAGATGATGAATAAATAGAATCATTATACATTTTCAAAAGACAAACATTGACAACCCTTTTTAGTACATGCCCAGTCACTGCATTTTCAAGTGTAACTATATATGCCTTTGCCAAGATAAACTATCACCCTCTGTGCATTTCTTAATAAAACTTTAGTTCCACATTTCAGTTAAACCATCATACAAGCAAAAATTATTCAGATGTTAGCTAGCTATAACTTTTCCTTGCAAAATTTCTTATCATGATCCTTTTTATATCTCAATCTGTGCCAAATCTTTAGCTTCATAGTGAATTCTGACTTTCATTTTATTTATTGTTACCACAGTCTGTAATATCAGAGTCCTTGTAACTAGTATTACAGTCCTTGGATGAATAACCACTAGCTATCATTGTGACTGTTCACCTACTTCAACAGGTAGTACTGCTTTCCTACATGTGATTACATACATAAAATGGCTACTATGCATGCATGGACGAATACGCACCTGCAAAGGGTGTAAATTTTGTGGAGTGGGCTAGGCCACTCAAGCAGTCAAGCCAGCTGTACATTTTTATTACGCTTGAGTTCTGCTCCATACCGACACAAGTGAACACTTGTTTCAGTTTTATGACAAGTCAAGACATATATCCCTGTTCCACTACTGGGTCCACATGTTACTATAATATACACAAATTAAAAATAAACTCCCAGACACCTTTATAATTATCACCAAACTCTCATAGACAAAATTATTTTATACCATCTTTGAAACATGATGTGATTATCTGAGCATGTGACACTCTTGACCACAGATCTATATAGCTGACCTGCCTCCATACTCAAAATCATCTTCTTCCACCTATGTACTGCCAGTGCTTCTCGGACTACTCATACTATTCGAACTACCAGTGCTGCTACTAATAGTTACTATAGACTCTTGTACATTGACATTGATGTTATAGTAATGTAAGTAAATTTACATGTAGAAGCACCCAACTGTGAGGATCATACTACCTATTATCATAGGCTCCAACACAATGGCCACACCCACCAGCCATGCCCAAATCATAGCTAATCTCGCCCAAACCACACCATCAAAAATCACACCCATCAGTCCCTCTCTGAGTAGGCCTGTCTAAATTATGCCAGATTTTTTGCCTAAAATCTATAGCTAATTCTCTGGCAAGTTCCTATAATTCTTATGAAGTCAGCCTATAATTCTTGTCAAACTATTATTCTTTTCAAACGTGATAATTAGTCAATAAAAATCAACAAGCTAGCTAATTAGAATTTTATCTATTGCAACATGACTGAAGTTTCAATGTAGTCCTCCAATGAACATAATTATTTGTCTATTAGTAAAACAGTTAGATAATAACTATTGAAAAATACTTTGAAGATGGCTGCACAAGCAAAACATTCCTGCATGCCTGGGACCAGTGAGGGAGATCATGCTCCTACCATTCTAACTTGTCCATTTGGGGTAAAATGTCCTTGGCTGTTGCAAGTACTTAGGAAGTTCAATTTTTAAATATATGGAATCCAGTGGCGTATCCAGGATTTCATGGAGGGAGGGTGCTGGACACGGACTACACTCGTGCCACACCCACATCATGCCCATACCACACCCATTTAATTGTGGCAAAGTTAAATATTATAAAATTGACCAATCTAGGAGGTCTGGGGGCATGCCCCCCCCCCCCCCCCCAGGAAATTTTTGTATTTTAGACCTCTGATTCAATCTGGTGGCATTTCAGGCTGTATAATACTACACATTACAAGACTAGCCAGGTTGTTTGTGGCTTGCAGTTGCTGACAAAGCTACTAGAAGCCAGCTAAATTGGTGTTTGCAGCTAAGTGGCTTCTTTGACACAGGAATTACTGTAATCTCAGCTGAATAGGCTAGCTGTTGTTACTGTCAACCTCCAGGGGAGTGCTCCAGCACCCTCAGCTACCCCCTGAATACTGCCTGGAATCAAAATCAAGAAAAGAGGTCCTTAAATGTTACTTACAAAAGGCATAACTTTTGACTGAGTCATTATTGACAATGATGTGTCAGCCTGTGTGTGTGTGAAACCAAACCACACACTTCTGTAGTCTGTAGTGCTTAATCAAAAAATTCCCCCTCCCCCCCCAAATATTGACAAATTCCACCTAAAATGCTAGCATGCTAGTTCATACCTACTAAAATGCCAGCATAATTTAGACAGGCCTATCTCTGAGTCTGCATTTGAAGCCTGTCAAGGATGCTGACTGTACACTGTAGCTACTACAATGCACTCTAGTCATAGGACAACAACAACCAGATCTACACTACAGATCTAGTAGTAGTTTTCATAGCTATTGCAGTCAGTGTCTATAGACATAGTATAGTGTACTGCAACTCTACTACTCCAGCATCCAGGACAAATGGCAGGTGAATCCAGGACACAGGACAATGTCAACAAATCCAGGACTGTCCTGGCCATTCCAGGACGGTTGGAACCTATGTATTATTGTCTTGTTCGACTTCTTCAACCAATGGATACCTTCGGTGAACCTGTCTGTAATGAGTATGACTAATCTTATTTATTGTATCCCTTCAACTTACATCAGCAGTTTCTGTTGTGCATGAGTGTACTACAACTTGTAGCTTTAACTCTACCAAAAGAATAGAACAAGAGAATGTAAATGTATGTCTTATAAGTTATAATCATGACTGGTCAAACAAGATGTAGCTACTGTCTGAATTTATACTGTAAGCATTAGCTATTTTTATTGTTGTATTAATTTTAGTTACTTCATCAAAATAGTATGCTATAATCCATCATTGATACTGGATGGGAATCCTAGACTAACACTAATGAAACACACAAGGGCTGATTAATGTTACATTGCCGTTTTTACAGCACATAAAATGACATTACTGATACTTGAATAATAGAATGAAATCTCACCGTTACAGTAACGAATTGCACAGTATGTACTGATTTGTGGTTTGCTGCTGTACTACACCGTAACTTGCTGAGTCATCGCCGTTCTGACATTCACGTGAAAGGAAGGAATATACGGCCCAGGATTCATTTGTTGTGTACCCCCTGAATACTGAGAGAGATGAGGTCGTCTATTGAGTGAGCTAAGATGTTAATTAGTCAGTGCTTCACTGTCCTCTTATGTAGTGCCACATGGTTCTGTGTTTCTGGAGGTATGACTGTTGCTAGGTTTCTATAGTGCATGCAGTATTGCTTTTACAGCTAGATAGCTAGCTGCATGTAATAATAGCTGGTTAACAACTAGACACTGTATTCTTTATGCTACAGAATCTTCCAGTGCTGGTCAAGTATTGCTAAGTAGAGATGCTCTCACCAGCAGAGGCAGCACCTGTCCAACAGGCAATGTAACATTTATATGTACAGGAAGAAACTTGAGCAGTAACACTATTCGGTGGTATATAAACAGCAACCAGGCCAGCTCATACACGCTTACCACCTCTCCTCCTCCCCCTTATCCCATTACTGTGAACTCCATGGGAACTGATATTGAAGTGATAGTAGTCAATGCTCAAGTGGATAATGGAATGTTCACATTTATCAATACTACATTAACTACTAGAGTAGACTACATTACACCCAATAGCATTGGATGTGGTACTTTCAAAGTCATCGACAAAATTAAACTCAGTTGTAGTCCACCTGGTAGGTCTGCAGTAGCTAGCTATATAATTCTTTTTTAATAAAGAGAACACTGTCTCATGCAATATAGCTTAGTATACAACTGCGGTGTACACCATCTTTAGTACAAGTAGCAGTAAGAACACATACAGTATTTCATTGTATATTCACTACACAGCACCATTCCTAGTGGAGCCCTCTGATGGGACTTGCGATATTAATAGTAACGTTATATTCCATTGTAAGCCCTCTAAAAAGGGAGTTAACATCATGTGGAATGTCAATGAGAAGTTTATCATTAGTAATTCATCAAACTTTACCACAAAGTACATAGACAACGAGTCTCGACTCCATATCACTGGCTGTTCATTAGAATGGAATGGGTACATTGTCAAGTGTGTTATTAGAACAGCGACAAGAGATATATACAGCAACTCTTCCATACTAACTGTAGAAGATGGTAAGGCAGTTAACTAGTTTAATATTATTATAATTAACATCTCTTTGTGTAGCTAATTCTCAGACTCTTGATTTCTTGGGAGACCATGTTGGGGAAATGGTGAGTTCTTAAACTTTCTGGTCTGTATATTACTCTTGTGTTGACTGTTAGTTCTGTGGCATATATTTATTAGGTTGCATTTCTGTGTGGAGCAGTGGTTTCTGGAGTTATAACAATGCTATTGGTCTGTTCCAGACGTGTATGTTGCAGACGTTTATGTTGCAGACGTTTATGTTGCAGTAAGTATACTTCAGTTTGTGGAGCTGTGAAATAGGCTAGTTACATAGAGGACTAAAGGATAGAGTTACATACTGTAGGTTAGCTAGTTATGCACATTGCTTATGGCTGCTGTCATGATTTTATTGTAGTAGAAGCTGAGAAATCACAGAATCTTTTTTATAGTTACTAAACAAAAGCAAAAGGATATGCTATATGATCATGGATCTAAGCAGACAGAAAGTAAGATAAATGTGAAAAAGACTGAACAAGAAGTCAAAAGGGAAAGAGGTAGTCCAATTCCAATGAAATATTAACCTCATTGTAATATACTTGTGATTTAGCTACATCCAGAGAGGCAGTAAAGAACTGTCTTCCTGAAAGATATAAGCATGTTAGAGATCTACCAGAACTAGGTATGTCACTAGCTACATTTCCTGCAGTTATGCAATGTCTGACATACACAATTTCTCTTTAAAAGGAAAACGACTGGACAAGTTTTGGTATTTGGTTCATGATACTTGTGAAGAAAGAGATTTGATTTTGACAAGAGTGAGTCAGATATTAATCTCTCTATTTATCCTGTGAACACACTCTCTCCTCTAAGGCTAAATGTGAGTTGGCACTTGATAAACATGGATATTTAGAGACTCTAAACAGAATGCTGAGGGAGTTGCGTGCTCGTGTACGTACATCGACTCATCAAATCTGGTGCATTTTATCACTGTATTTTATACCTTTCTCCAGAATCATTTCCTTCTAAATGCAGAAGAAATTATGCTTGATCCAAGTGATGCTAACTTCACATTCATTTTCCAGCCTTTAATGGAGAAGGGGTCTCTTAAGGACCTGATATACAGAACTGCAGACTTGATCACTAAACCAGTATAAATCTGTAGCAGCTAATCACTAGCTAGAACTAGTATCACTTCTAGATTCAGTGATCTTGCAGCATTGACTGGAGTTCTGTGGGGCTATTATTATTACTATTGCAGGGAAAGCAATCGGTGGTGGATATTGATTGGGAGCACAAGTATAAAGGTAGAGGACACCTCCTCTCAGCTGATCAAGTGTCCCAATATGGCAGACAGATATTGGAGGTGAATAGACGTGCTGTTTCATTGGCAATGGTAGCCTGTCCACATTATACTGTATGCAATCTAGTTACTTGAGGCACTGCCTGTTAATGGTAGTGCAGGACAATCTTCAATTGCATCTACACTGCCTATTACATGTGATATTCAGATCTGCAGTCTGTGGTTTCTAATTCTTTGCAGACACTAAAATTTCAGCTCTTGACTCTTTTAAGTGATGCAATAATATCAGTGTCATGTGCAGTGCATGTGTAGTGTCATGTGCAGTGTCATGTGCAGTGTCATGTGCAGTGTCATGTGCAGTGTCATGTGCAGTGCATGTAGTCTCATGTACAGTGTCATGCAGTATGTGATATAGAAGATAATTTTATTCATTTGTTTAGGGCATAACATTCCTCTATGACCTCGGTTTCCCCCCACTGGGACACATACAGACAGGGAACATATTTGTGGATGGGGACACCTGCCGACTAGGGGGTTACGAGAACATGTTGCTAGGCTATAGTACATGTCTCCACAAAACCATTGCTGAAAAAAACAGCAGCCTTTCCCCCCAAATAGACATCATTGCATTTGGTGAGTGGGTGGTTGTCACAAACCCGTCATGTGACCTTATTATTACCTCCCTCTGCAGGTCACGTGATCTATGAGATGAGTGCTGGTAGGGATTTGACGGGCATTATCCCCAGTGAAGAGGATTATGGACACGTGGGAGATGAGAACTGCAAGGAGATATTAAAATACATCTTTACTCTCAGAAAGGATGGACAGTTAAAACATGCCATACCAAAGGTGTGTACTTGAGGGTGTGGTTAATATACCACTCATTATTTATATTACTCTATTTCTATATCACAGATACTCAAACACCCTTTTTTCAAGCATAAGCAGAATATGTACTGGACGGTAAGCACAATACAACACTTATACTATAGCCACAATATCTTTCCTAGTTGAAATCATGTGAAGTTTAGCTATTTGGGTACTCAAATTCCATTTCACTCTAGATGGGAAGGTGTCTGGACAATAAAAAGTTGTACATTAATACATTTATACCTCCACATTAGGAAGGAATGAAGGATGTCCTGAACTTGGCAGGTAGAAGGAGGGTGGTTGTTGGTGAAGCTGAGGGCAAGACTTCAACGGGAATTAGAGGCATTGTAAAGGGCATAACTAAACCAAGGAAGTCATTCAGACATGAACTATTGGTGGAAAGTGCAAGAGGAGAAGAGTTGAACCTTGAACCCTTGAATGGACCTAGATAAATTGTATTTGAGGTTAATCTTGTAGTATGATTAATGTTGTGTAGCAGTGTCAGTGTGACCTATAATAATAGCTAATTCTAATAATCCTCTGTTGCTCAGCCCACTGGCTCAAAATTTCCTACTAGTACAATAAGGTAAACTCATGTGATAACTACTTGACTATTTTGCAATCATTAATGGTAGAGAGTCCACTATTAAAGCCAAGAAGGTAGCTATCAGGGAGTGCGGTAGCGCTCCCTATGTAGGGTTGAGAGGACAAAGGTCATAGAATAGTACAAACTACAACTTTCAATAACCTGCAAAATGTGGCTAGAATCTTCTAAAATCCCTCTCCAGGACAGAAAGCCTTACCAGTAGGTAGTATACCTAAGCACAGCTCTTAACTCCCTACAGAAGCCTAGAAAACGGAGAAACTAAAAACCGACTTTTGTTCTGGTCGTTCATCTATCTAATAATCATCATCATCATCATCATCATAAGATAAGCGTACTGAAGAACTGGCTATAGTAGGCTCAACAAGTTTGGTACCAATAGATAGAGCGGCACCTCTAGGCTGATCTTTTGCTGTTTGTTTTCTGTTTAGTTGTACCTAGAGTTATTCACTAAACTACTTAATGGGAGGTTGCCATTGTTGTTGGTAAAGGGTCGAGTGAACAGTTATCTCTCCTCCGTCAGGGCTCCGTGTCTAATGTTGTAGATAGAATCAATGTCTGAAGTTCAGGGGGGGGGGTAGGAAGCAGGGGGGCACCGGGTGCTGGTGCCCCCCCACTTTTCGCAGACCTTTGCAGTTGTTTATAGTGGTGTATGTGTGTGTCACTGTGTGTGTCACTATATGTGTGCATGTGTGTGGTGAAAGTAAGTGCTCTACTATTTTACACTTCACTTGTACAGTAAAGTGTAAAATTCACAAAATGCATGATCAGCTAGCAAGCTACACATGTAATTTCAAGTGTGACCACATGGCTCAAAAGAAGCTAAACTTTTTTGCTACAAGAGAGGCTTCTACCTCTGAACCCTCTGAGTCAGAAACTTCAGTGTCTTTAGAAGATGATCGTAGTATGAGTTTAAGGGAAGGAGATTCTGAATTGTTACCCTCTTGTGTTCCTTCTGAATGTGATTGCCAGTGCTGTAGGAATATAAGTATTCCTTATCATCCATTACATGTGTCTGATTCCAAGGTGAGTCATGCACATAAGAGTAAAGAGCGTAAAGAGTAAAGCTTATTCAAGGAAAATACAGCCTAGTTGGTACGAAAAGTATCCCTGGATAAGTGTCTGCACCTCTAGGTTCAAAATATTCTGTACTATATGCCGACATGCTAAGCAGCAAAACTTCCTGACATTTAGTAAGTGTCAAAGTTCCACTTTTATTGAAGAAGGGTTTGGAAATTGGAGAAAGGCTCTGTAGCGCTTTCAGGAACATGAAAAAAGCATGACACATAGGGAAGCCACAATGAAAATAGCAGCATCTAGTTCCACTCAAATAGCCACTAGATTAAGAACTTCAAAAGATCATGTTAATGAAGGTCCTCTCTTGTATCTGATACTTGGCACGACAGGGTCTACCTTTACGTGGTCATAATAATGATATTGAAGGTAATCTTCATCAGCTTCCGTTACTTCAAGCTGAAGATAATTATCGCATGAAAGAGTCGGTTATTAAGAGAGAGTACATTTCTCCTAGTGTAGTGAATGAAATTGTTGTTCAAATGGGTCAAGTGGTTCTCAGAGAAATTCTTGGAGATATTAGGACTGCCACATGGTTTTCTCTGATTGCTGATGAAGCTACTGATTCTTTACATAATGAACAGTTATCTCTATGGATTAGGTGGGTTGACAGTTGTAGTATATCAACTGAATTGAATACATAATATTGTATGTGGTTAGTAAGTAGTAGACTGATTAGTTTTGTGATTGCATGCATTTGGTTTGTAACGTGGTTTTATGTGTAGTATTTAATCTATCTTTTGTGCACAATAATACAGACTTACAGAGTTAGTGTTCAGTTGTTCAGTGTTTCAGTCATTTGCTATAAGACAGTATATCAGATTTCTAAAATATATTCTTATCAATTCTACCAGGGGTTAGTTAGTGTGTAGTAGTGAGCCAGTATACTACATAATTGGCGACGAGGATCATGGCAGTTCATGGACAAATTGGTATTTTCGATAGTAACGAAGAAGACTGGCAATCGTATGTAGAGAGGTTAAAATTATACTGCATTGCCAATTCCATAGACACTGAAGAAAAGCAGAGAGCGATACTGCTAAGTGCATGTGGACCAGCTACATACAGAACAATAAAAAACATTGTGGCTCCGATTAAGCCAGCTGAGAAAACTTTTGATGACATTGTCAAGTTAATGGGTGAGCATTACAACCCAAAACCAACCCCTACTGTACAGAGATGTTTGTTTAATGCCCGTTCCCGAAAGCAGGGTGAAACTGTTGCTAAATTCATTGCTGAACTAAAGCGACTTACTGAGTATTGTGAGTTTGGAGACAGGCTTGACGAAATGATGAGAGATAGGCTTGTGTGTGGGATTAATGAAGAACGTTGGCAGAAAAGGCTATTAGCTGAACCTAACCTAACTTACAAGAAAGCAATTGATATTGCACAAGCATTGGAAACTGCAGAGAAGAATGTAAAAGATATCAGTAATGGTAAAGATATGCCTCCTCCAAGAATCCATCATGTTGGCTACAAGGAAAGAGAAAGAAGTCAAATTCACAAACCAGGTGTTGGTGGGAAGGAGGTCACAAGCTCCACCAGCTCTTATTCATGCCACCGGTGCAATGGAAGCCACAAAGCCACTGAATGTCGCTTCAAAGAAGCAACCTGTCACTATTGTGGTAAGCTAGGCCACATAGTTAGAGCCTGTCGCAGCAAGAAACGCCAGAGTGCTGCAGATGCAAGCCACAGATCCACCTCCAAACCACCTCAGAAACACAACCAGAAAAGAGCTCATCACCTTGAAGTCAAGGATGAAAAGGAAGATTCAGAGTACACTATGTATCATATTAGTTCAAGCAAAGCACATCCAATACTTGCTACAGTTACCCTCAATGGAGTGGAGACACAGATGGAGATTGACACTGGTGCTGCATTATCAGTGATCAGCAGTGTAACATATCACAACCTTTGGTCAAGTCAAGATGCTCCTGTACTAAAACTAGACAATCATGTAAAGCTGTTAACATATACTGGTGAAGTAGTTAAGACAGAAGGGACTATATCTGTCAGAGTTACTTACAAGAACCAAAAGAAAGAACTGGACCTTTTAGTAGTTCAAGGCAATGGACCTAGCCTTATGGGCAGAGATTGGCTCAACCATATCATGTTGGATTGGCCACACTTACACCAGTTGAGTAAATCAGTAAAACCATGGCAAGAAGTAATTGACCGCCATCCAGATGTCTTCAAAGAAGAGCTAGGCCTAGCACAAGGTGTGACTGCAAAAATCCACATCGACCCACAGGCCAAACCAAGATTTTACAAACATCGACCGGTTCCGTACTCATTAAAAATAAAGGTAGAAGAGGAACTTGATTGCCTTGAGAGCCAAGGGGTCATTGAGAAGACACAATCAGCTGACTGGGCTGCACCTATTGTCCCAATTGTTAAGCCAGATGGCTCCATCAGGATTTGTGGGGATTACAAACTTACAGTTAATCAAGCATCGAGAGTGGAATCTTACCCTCTCCCTCGAATTGAGGACATTTTTGCCTCTCTCTCAGGTGGAAAGTTGTTCACTAAGCTAGATTTAGCTCATGCATATAACCAAATACCATTGGATGAAGAATCGAAAAAGCTGGTAGTCATAAACACTCAAAAGGGATTATACAAGTATGACCGTCTACCATTTGGCATTGCATCCGCACCAGCATTGTTTCAGAGGACTATTGAAGGCATACTCCAAGGAATTCCAAATGTCTCAGTATATCTCGATGACATATTGATCTCAGGGAAAACAGATGAGGTGCATCTCAAGAACTTGGATGAAGTACTAAATCGTTTGGAGAAGGCTGGGCTACGTCTAAGATATAGCAAGTGTGCCTTCATGTTGACATCGATCGAATATTTAGGACATTATATTACCGATAAAGGATTTCAACCTACAGACAAAAAGGTTAAGGCAATCCAAACTGCTCCTGCACCAAGAGATCTCACACAACTCAAATCGTTTCTAGGTCTTGTAAACTATTATAGAAAATTTTTGCCAAATTTATCTAGCACTCTTTCTCCTTTGTACAGGCTATTGCAGAAAAACACAAGATGGCAGTGGGGAGATGAACAACAACAGGCATTTGTTGAAGCTAAAAAACAGTTGACATCAGACAGTCTACTTGTACACTACGACCCAGACAAACCACTCATATTAGCCTGTGACGCATCACCCTATGGCCTGGGTGCTGTACTTTCTCACAAAATGGAAGATGGTCAAGAAAGACCTGTGGCTTATGCATCCAGATCCCTCGCTCCAGCAGAGAAACACTATTCTCAAATTGAGAAGGAGGGTCTTGCCATAATTTTTGGTGTCAAACATTTTCATCAATATCTCTTTGGTCGCAAGTTTACAATCTTATCTGACCACAAACCATTGCAAAGCTTATTCAAAGAAACCAGTGGAATTCCCTCATTGGCATCAGCTCGTATCCAACGCTGGGCCCTGACACTTTCTGCCTATGATTACCACATCAAGTACAAGGCAGGATCGGAGAATGCCAATGCCGATCTTCTGAGCAGACTGCCACTTCCAGAAACACCAATGCAAGTACCAGAAGTGGGAGAGACCATTTTACTAATGGAAGCACTACAATCATCAGTAGTGACAGCAGCTCACATTCGATCGTGGACAGCTCGAGATCCAGTGCTATCACAAGTACGTGACATGGTTCTGCAAGGATGGAAACAAACTGAAATACAAGGGATAAGTCCATTCCAAATTAGACAAAGTGAGCTAAGTGTACACAATGGATGTATTTTATGGGGTAATCGAGTTGTTGTACCTCCCATGGGAAGAGCCAAGATCATTGATGAACTTCATGAAAGCCATCCAGGTATTTGTAGGATGAAAAGCCTGGCTAGAGCTTATGTGTGGTGGCCTGGGATGGATAAAGAGCTTGAAGAGAAAGTTAAATTGTGTAATATATGCCAGCAAACCAGACCACAAAACTCTCCAGTTAGTATACACCCTTGGGAATGGCCAAACCGCCCTTGGGTCCGTTTGCACCTTGATTATGCAGGTCCTATTTCAGGAAAGATGTTCTTGGTGATAATTGATGCTCATTCTAAATGGTTGGATGTGAAGATGGTGAATTCAGCTACATCTAATAGTACCATAGAACATCTCCGTTCTGTGTTCAGTGTTCGTGGATTACCTGAAGCAATCGTAACTGACAATGGAACAGTTTTCACAAGTTCAGAGTTTCAAGACTTTATGAAGGGTAATGGAATACGTCACATTCGAACAGCACCGTATCATCCGGCTTCCAATGGCCAAGCAGAGAGGGCTGTGAAGATTCTTAAGGAAAATCTCAAGAAAAGTTCAAGGGATTCGCTACAAACTCAGATTTCAAGATTTTTATTTCGATACCGGCTAACACCACACACTACCACAGGTGTGTCTCCAGCGGAACTACTGTTAGGAAGACGTCCTAGGTCGAAATTAGACTTGATTCGTCCAAACTTGGAACAACAAGTGCAGACTAAACAAAATTGTCAAAAAACCAAGAGAGGAGGAAGAACTGGAAAGGGTTTCATGACAGGAAGTCCAGTATTAGCTAAGAATTTTGTATCTGGTCAGAAATGGCTATCTGGTACCATAATCAGATCCTGTGGTCCAAGGTCATATTTGATAGAGCTTGCAGATGGACGTGAAGTCAGAAGGCATTTGGATCACATTCGAGAAAGATCACCACATCTGTTAACAGAAGTTGAAGAAGATGCTGAGGACTGGATTAATACCTATCAAACTCATGTTCCAATACTACAACCTCAACCTGCAAGGGGTGATTACTCAAATATACAAGGCAGAGTTCCACCTCGACGCTCTGAGCGAAGTTCGAGACCTCCAGATTATTATGGATTCCGAGTTCCATATTAAAAGGGGAGGAAGTGTAGTATATCAACTGAATTGAATACATAATATTGTATGTGGTTAGTAAGTAGTAGACTGATTAGTTTTGTGATTGCATGCATTTGGTTTGTAACGTGGTTTTATGTGTAGTATTTAATCTATCTTTTGTGCACAATAATACAGACTTACAGAGTTAGTGTTCAGTTGTTCAGTGTTTCAGTCATTTGCTATAAGACAGTATATCAGATTTCTAAAATATATTCTTATCAATTCTACCAGGGGTTAGTTAGTGTGTAGTAGTGAGCCAGTATACTACAACAGTCATTATACAATCCATGAAGATACACTTGGCCTTGTACAGTTAGAGAATATGAAAGCAAATACTTTGTATAGCATTATTAAAGATATTCTGATTCGTTGTTCATTGCCCATTGCTCAGTGCAGAGGCCAAGCATTTGATGGAGCCTCAAATATGAGTGGTGCTCAAAATGGGGTTCAAGCTCTTGTTAAAAAAGAAGCTAATCGAGCTCTTTATGTTCATTGTTTAGCCCATAGTCTAAACTTGTGCATACAAGAAGTGTCTAAGAAATGTGATTTTGTACGCAATGTTATGGACCTTATTTATGAACTTGTGCAACTAATAAAGTTTTCCCCTAAAAGGCAAGCTCTTTTTGACCATTTGAGAAAGGAAGTAGCCGTACAAACAGGTGGAGAGGTACTTGCTCCTTCTTTGAGGACTTTGTGTCCAACAAGATGGACGGTGAGAGGTGGTTCAATTGAGAGTGTTTTACGTAACTATGAACTGCTACAGGAAGCTCTGTGTGAAATTCAAGAAGGCCATGATGAATATGCAGCAAAAGCTAATGGAATTCTCACTAGGATGGAATCATTTGATATATATTTTGGGTTTAATCTTGCCTTACTTGTGTTTTCTTCGGCAGAACAATTTTCCATAAATTTGCAGGCTAAAGATATTACTATCCAGGAAGCAACCCAGCATGGTGCAGCTTTACTTATTTCTCATATGAACTCTTTGAGAACTGAATCCAAGTTTAACATTTTTTATGAAGAAGTTTTAGAGAAGTCAAGTTCATTAACTGAAGAACCCAAGCTTCCACGGAATCGCAAAGTGCCTAGATGATTAGATGGAGGTGCAAGTCCTCATCAGTATATAGTTCCAAAGGATCGATACCGTCATGCCTATTTTGAAGTCATGGAGCTTGTGGCTGGTGAGGTAGAAAGAAGATTTAACCAATCAGATCTTCATATTATCAGGAAGATAGAACAGTTACTGTTAGATGCTTGTAGTGGAGATGACTACACTAGTTTTGATGATGTAATGGGCTATCTCAAAGATGATGTTGATTGTGAATGCTTCAAAGTTCATCTTTCAATGCTTCCAGACCTAATTAAGACAGCATTTAAAGATAGTGTTCCAATGAAAAAAGTGACAAATGTGAGAACCATTGCTGAAGCTATGGAGCAAAGTACCATCTATAAGGATATGCTGAGTGAAGTAGATAAGGTGTTGAAGATCTTCTTCACATTTCCTGTAACAAGTGCAACTGCTGAAAGATCATTTTCTTCTCTGAAGAGACTGAAGACATTCCTGAGAAGCACAATGACTCATTGTAGACTGAACAATCTGTTTCTGCTATATATTCATGCAGCAAGAACAGATGCACTCAACCTAGAGAAGGTAGCTGAAGATTTCATCTCAGTTAATCAAAGAAGAATAAATTATTTTGGAAATGTTTGACTTTTTTAAAATTTATTCACCATCTATTATTTGTAGCTTCATTATTAAAACCCTGAAATTATACTAGAGATAATCATCTCAGATATAAAATTAATAATGATTTTTTTTGAGGGGGGGGGGGGGGGGGGGGGGGGAGCTCTTAATTAAATGGTGCCACCCCACCTGAAATCATCTTCCTACCCCCATGAAGTTGACTGTTCTGCTTCTACTTCATCAGCTCTATAGTGTTCATATCACATCTACAGTCAGTGTTGTGTTTAGCTATAGCTATAACTGTTGTGTTGCACTGTTGTAGCCTGGAAAAGGACTCTCCTCTTCCTTTTCTTCAGGTGAGCTAGATGCTGCATTGGTGGTTCAGCCATTGAAGCTGCACTGGTGGTTATGGCTAATACTGAGTGCACTGTGTACAGCACATTAAAGACCTTAAGCCACTAGTAGTAACTGAGTGCTTCCCACCATTGGCACCAAGTACATGTTGCATGGTGGAGCCTGATGACTGAACGTGAAATTGTTCACTATTCTCAAGGGTTAGGCTACCATGCATTCTTTGGTCCCCATCTCATAGCCTGGGGTCATAGCTTGGGGTCAGAGCAAGATGCTAACAGGAATGCAATTTAAATTAAAGGATGTATCCAGCTAGCTATATACATATTGTAACTACACAAACACTTGTGTGGGGGTATTTAGTAACTTAAGCTAACATTGAAAACTTGAATGTTAGTAGCTAATGGGCAAGGTGTAGCTAAAGAGGCTGTGGTGGAGATTTTGTGTTAGTGATACTGCAGTTGAATTGTTGCTCTAGAGTTATACAAGCTAGCTACCTGCTCTAATAAAAAAAGGAATGCAAACAAGTAATAGGGAAAAAATTTACCCTAAATAAAAATGGGTATGTAGGGTTGCCAGTACAAAACATTTTCTTACAGTAAACAAATCCCTACATTAACTGCTTCTTTGGTACCAGTAACTTATAGCTCCTCATAGCAGTTTACTTCATGTACAACCTCTTCTTAGCTTTATATAGCTAGCTAAGCCATTGTACAGTGGCTCTTTGGCAGTTAATGTAGGGATTTGTTTGCTGTAAGAAAATGTTTTGTACTGGCAACCCTACATACCCATTTTTATTTAGGGTAAATTTTTTCCCTATTACTTGTATATTAATAAAGAGATTGTACAGAATTTTAATATAAAGTGGTCACCCACAATTAGGCATTGGCTTATGCTGGCATAATTATGAGAAATAATAGGTAGGTCTGCACATAGGAATAATTCTGGGGAATAAGGTAAAAATTCTGGGAATAATAGGTAATGATCACTGTAGTTCCTAAATAGTGCTTATCCAGCATGGCTAGTTCTAGCTCATCAGTTGATCTTGTTGATCTTGATTATGGTTCAACCAAGGAGTAGCTAGCTATGTTTCGTATTAAATAGTTCTTTTAGTTCCCAACAAGATAAAGCACTATTGAAGCCTCAGTAATGCTGTAAGTAAATAATAGAAGCTAATATTGTAACTTTACTTGTAGTTAGCTATAACTTTTTAAGATCTTTTGAATAATAGGTAGCCTTGTGAGAATAACAGGCTAAAAATTTGAGCATTGCTGGCAAGAATAGCTAATAGGTTAAAAAAAAGAAAGCATAATGTGCCAATGTGGATGTTTGTTGCATCACCATTCACCATCTAATATTTGTTGTACCGCCAAAAATACGTTAGATTATAGTTTGCGATATTGTGAACGTTCACAAGTACGTTCAGCAGCTGATTTTGATCACACGGACAGATCTGGAAAGGTAAGACTAGGTCATGTAAGCTATGATCCCTTCACTCCACCTAGCTTTCTATTCATAATTGGCTATGGTTAATCTATGCAAGTGCCAATTACACAAAATTACAATTGCCTTTAATTTTGTGCCAGTACAACACAGTACTTAAGCTTGTGTACTGAGCAGATCTGTTGAAGACATTTTCAAAGCAGCTCACTAAAAGTCAGAACATCATGCCATGGTAGATATAGCTACTTACTTATTTTAGAAACTGAAAATGCCTCAATTTCATCAGTTCTTCAGGCCCTAATAGAATTAGCTCACTTAATGGAAACACCACAAGATAACCACAGCAAGGTCCTCCATGAATAGGAATTCTAGAAGATTAACTTTGCTTTCTAGGAGATAGTGGTTTTCAAGCTAAAGACATAGCAAATCTATTCTTATGCTCTAAGCGAACTATTGAAAGCCGATTGCAGGGATCAGGCTTACTGATTACCCATTTGTGATAGTGATCTTGATGAACTTGTATGAAGTATTGTTTCACTGCATCCTCAATGTGGTGAAAAGACCATAAGGAGTCAAGGGTACAAAGTCCAAAGAGAAAGGTTTATCCATAGAGTAGACTCATGGAGTTGTCATGAGATCCAGGAGTACTTTACATCAAAGAGTGTATCATGTAAAATCACCAAATTCTCTATGGCATCTTGATGGTTACCATTGCCTTATTTGATGGAATATAGTTATATATGGAGGATGGACATGGCTAGCATCCATAATTGAATGACTTATTTTCAGGATGCATCCGCTTCTTGTATACTTTTTTCTATTTTATGGAGGATATTGGTTTATTGAATCATGATGACCTTGATGATCTATATGCTCTTCATTTTCTTCCAGTCATACAACTCTTTAGAGAAGGGTGGGCACACCAATCTTTAGGATCTGAAAAAAAACAACAAAACCCAACTACAACTCTGGGTCCTTGGATTAAATCAGATGCACATTCAAGATCCAGCTTCTACAACAGTTGATAGGTGAATTTGTTTGAGTTAGTCACATGTGGTGGCTGTACAAAACTTTCATTATGAAGTGTTAGCTCTTTATCAAAAACTGATGGAGGAGTACAATCTGCTCCAGTAAAAAATATTATGACATCTTCAATAGTGCAGGAGAAATTTCTCCCAACTCTTCCCAGTGATCATGATGTAATTTTGGAGATGATTATAATGTACCAGTTAACATTTTTTTGAGTGAACCAATGATTATTTTTTCTTATCATTTACTCATTCATATTATTATACTTGAGAATATAGCCAGCTAATAGCTATACTATAGCTAGCTACTTGTTGCTGCAAATTATTACTCTGTAGAACTTAAAACTTGGAAGTGTTTGCATGGCATCTTAGTAAATACAATGACGACTGCTGTTCAAGCTACACTCCAATATTCTTACCAGGTAGTTTGCATACATTGAAAATGGAAAGTGGATGTGGCTCTATGCAATTCAGTGGGTGCTGTACACACATCTACTATCTCTTCCTTAAGTTCTCTATCTATCCACCCTCCCTAACTTAAAAAGTTAGCTATGACCCTGCTATTTATATTGAAGATCGAATAAGAAAAGAAGAATCAGAGGGTTAAATTGATCCAATATGCATTTAATAATGGGGCTAGACTGAGATAGGCTTAAGATAGATACTTTAAGAAGTACTTTATTTTATACTTCAAACAATGTAGTACAGTTATTCAATGGTCAGTCGATTTAGACTTTGCATAGACCAATAAAAATAGATGGGTGGCCCATGCCTGCTATCAATTTACCTACAGAGAAAAGAAGAGAAAGAAAGGAAAAGAGAAAGGAAAAGAAAAGAAACAGGAATAGTGCCCAGCACTTAAATTACTGTCATAGCCAACTTACCTTTTGCAACCACCATGGATACCATAAATACTCCTAAAAAATTGATCCTTCAAGTTTAGTGTGACGTCAATTATTGCCACACCTTCCCTACACAGATGTGTGTACCGTTAGAGTAGCTTATACGTCATGTGACATCACAACACGTCTATTTGCACCTTGAGATCTTTCTTCCGGAGAGAGGGGTGCAAGAAGTCCTCTGCAAGGTGAATATTCCTGGCAAGAAGTGAATGGTGTCATCTGTTAGACACCCTGTACTCATCCTCAAGTATATGCATAGCTCCAAGAATGTGCAATCAGCTTTAGCCAGTTACATACACAGCTGCCCAAGGATCAGGTATTAATATTATTATTATTATTATAGTAGAGCTCCTTATCACCAAAAATGGCTTGTTTTGTGCACTTTTTGATAAAAGCATGAAACTTGGTACATAGTTTATATACATCATAAGGGTAATTTTCAGATAAGGAGCCATCTAGGATTTGACCTTAGGTGACCTCTAGAGATCAATTAAGTTCAGAAAACCACGACTTTGCAGGTTACCATCATTTTTACAGTGAATAAACATGAAGTGTTTGGTATCAGAGGAAAGCTGACACTTCAAAGAGCAAAATGAGACTGGAATTATGTCTGTAACACATTCCATTCCAAAGTTATTTCGATTTCATATGCTAATTACCCTGAGCAATAATAATGAAATTGTATGACAAGAGCAGCAAGCACATGAAACCTATTGGCATTCTCCCTGACAGAAACATATAGCTACAGTGCACTTAAGTACAGCCTCCACACACTTGCATTGCCTAGTACATCCAATTGAATTACCTCATAAGCATGCTTGGGACGCTTCTGAAATGGTAGTCCATAGTGGTTCCCAACCTGTAGTGTCCTTTCTCCACATCTAATTTGCTGGGTCAGGAAGTTTCTGCATAGCAATCAGAGCCTTCCTCCAGCAGTTAGAAGCTCATTTAATGTGTTTCCTGAGCACTTCTTGAGTTGGTGGTAGGTTTTTGAGGCTCCTGGAATTCTGGACTTCTGTGTAAACAAATACTTTCAGCTATCATTTACATTCATGATGTCACTTGTACAATCATTAAGCAGTACCACAAACAATTCCAGTCCACTTTATTTGTGCACCTTTATCAAAAAGTGCACAAATAAAGTGTTTAGGAGCTCTACTAGTAATATAATAAGATTACTATAATATACAATAAGAATACTGTCAGAAATTTACACATAGAAGGACCCATTTTAATTTGAATGCTTGTTGGAATTACTCATGAAATACTAATTAAGTCATAATGTAACTATAATGGCCAGCTATTTCCTGTCTAACAATAGTATTAATAATTCTCTTGAATGATATAAACATTAGCTAAATTTGTAATATGCTCCTGATCACATGAATGTGAAATAACGTTCAGCATTCCACTATTTTGTAACTGTACATGATTATTTAATAATAATAGTAGGAAGTTACTTGCTACATGCTGAAATTAAATAAAGCAAAGGTATAATAGAAGTTCAATGTGCATTCCAATATCATTGCTTAATGGTGACCATTATAAAGATATCAAGACATAATTCTTCATGCTAATAATGACAAGCACCTCATACATAAGCTAAGATTACAAGAAATGGTATGTAAGTAATTGCACACAGTGAAGTCCCAAGCTACATACCTAAATTCCTACTATCAAGCCAGTCAGTCAACCAGCAAGTTGCCAAGTATTCTAGACAGAAAAAGTAGAAAAACAATTGCTTGTTATGTTAAGCATCTTCACGGAACAAGTTAGTTCTTGGGGTCAACTTTGAAGTAATTGTGATACAAAAATAATTGTGCTTGCATTTCTATGCATGTGCTTATAGATTTCTGCATTATTATGCTTGCATTCAACATAAGTAATGCTTAATTGTATTCAACATGCTTGGTGGCAAACAAATACATTAGAGCCTTGTAAAGATGGAAGTTTAAATAAGAAAAATTTAAATACTCATATCTTTGGAATGGAATGTGTTACATTCCAGTCTCATTTTGCTCCTTGAAGTGTCAGCGTTCTTCTGATACCAAACACTTCAATTTTATTCACTGTAAAAATGATGGTAACCTCCAAAGTTGTGGTTTTCGGCAATTAATTGACTTCTAGAAGTCACCAAAGGTCAAATCCTGGATGGCTCCCTATCTGAAAATGACCCTTAAAGTGCATACAAGCTATGTACTAAGTTTCATGCTTTTATCAAAAAGTGCACAAATAAAGTGCTTAGGAGCTCTATTATTATTATTATTATTATTATTATTATTATTATTATTATTATTATTATTATTATTATTATTATTATTATTATTATCATCATCATCATCATCATCATCATCATCATTATCATTATCATTAAAATTATATAGGGTTAAAATTCATGACATTTTCATGCCTGAAAGAATTTTAAGGATCAAAAGAAATTACATACATGTCAAAGATCAAAGCATGTATCCAAATGTAAAGTATATTTATTCATTTTGATTGTGTATAATATGATGTTGTAGGCTAGGTATTAAGATGGGTACTGGTGTTGAGATTTAAGCAGCTGTGTCCTTGTTTCAGATGGAAGTATATGAAGTAACAGACTCCTATGTTGTTGGAAAGGGAAGATGGCTACAGTTTAAACCACATAGTCTGCTGGAACTAAATTCACATTAGTGGCAATCATTATGACTCAGTTGTCCCTAACAAAGAAGAAAGAGATATTAGCGGAGTTAGCGCACCAGTAGAACAGCGTAGCAATCAACCAATATAGACTACAACACAGTTATTACAATAGACACACACACACTGACAGTATAACACGTGCATGCAACTTATATAGTATGACGTAACACAATGTTCTAGAAAGTTCTACATGCACACAGTTCAATCTGGTAAAGGTAGTCACTTTGGAATGTCATCAATAGAGAGTGCTATTTCAACGAGACTACACAGGCTAGAGTCCAGCTTCTCCAACACTTTGGTGATAGACTAACTAGTAAAAATAATATTTAATCATTCATTATTCATTCATTCATTGTTGCAGAACATTAATCTTCATCAGACATGCTTATTATTTTAACAATAACAGCAACAATAGCCATTGCTATAATTAAAAGCAAAGCTACCTAATCCTAATGCAATCCAAAGTCTTATTAAGATATTAGAATAAATTTATCTTTGAAGCATTTTAAAATGCAATGATGTTCAAAGTTCAATATACTAACCCCCTCCTTCCTCAAAGAAGTTCTAGAGTAAGATTAATGCCAGAGTCTATTGTTGATAACTACAAAGATCATTAAAGATACTGTACAAGGCTTATTATTTGCCCTGTAAATCAAGTCGGTGTCAAAGGACGAGCTGCTATGTCTGGGGAATCATAGATATACGAGATATTATACTCGTATAGCTCTACGTATATCTATCTATGGGGGAATTACCCGGGGAACCACAGTAAAGATGGCTGGCTGTTACTCTTTGCCAGTCAAATGGAGGGTATTGCTGGTGCTAGTCTTCATTCAGAGTATTGGCCAAGTTGCTTCAGGTAGTTTGAGATTATGAATGTTAGTAGAGAATGTTGTCTTGTTACTAAGTTGAAACATAATATGGTTCACATTAGCTTAGTGTGCACCAAAGTTCTTTTTTATAGCTAGCTTTTTATTATCTTATTCATTATTAGAAGCAACTTCTCTGGTATCACTAACATCTAATGTGACCCTTAACCTTAACGGCACTATTCCTCCTGGAGAAGTAAAGTTTACCTGTTGGGCTATAAACATGTCTTCTATAACATGGTCTTTTGATGACAAGCTTATCACCACCTACAATGCCTCTGGTAATTCCCAGAACAGATCAGAGAAGATAGAGTCGTTGTATCCTCGTGTAAGTGTGGTGATATCCAGTGTAAAGCGAAGTAATCTCAGCAAAGACAGTTTCGATATTGTCTCCAATTTAACAGTTAGTTCAACATCATTAGCTGATGTTTCCAGCATAGAGTGTGGCAGTGGAGGAGTGAGAGATAGGATCTTCAATATCTTGTCACCTAATCCAGCTGAAGTAATGCTTTCTGAAGATTCATCTATCAACTTGACTTCCAATTTCTCTCATCTCCATGGAGATATTTGTTCTGAGTATATCCAGTTTACATGTGTAGCTGAGTACGTATCCTATCTTCAGTGGCAGTTAAATGGAACTCAAATTGCCCGGTATGAGAGAAGTTTTATCCACCCTCATCCCCATCATTATCCTGTGGAAACATACCCTGGCACACCTTCAAGTGTGAAGATATATATAGAGAATGTTAAGAAAAGTGGTGACAGACATAACCTCACTATCACTTCCACTCTCACTGCTGAGGCAATTCAGCTGGTTGCAATGGCAAGCATTGGATGTGGTGGAGATATCCTTCAAAATTTGACTTTGGATTTGACTGTCAGCTGCCCTATTAAGCCAGCTGCCCATGCCACTCTCAGATCTAACATTAGCCTCCAAGGAGAAATATGTCCTACCGAGAAAGTCCAGTTTACATGTGATGCTGAGAATCTAGACTATTTGGAGTGGTTTTTCAATGATTACAGTTTAATAAAGTATTCATATTCGAAAGGAGATGTGTTTCCACTTAATTTGTGCAATAATTCCACGGATAATGATCACTTGGACAGTTTATGCAAAAATGCAAGTTTTTTCATCAACAGTGCTACAGAAAGTAGTTGGAGTGATAATCGTTACAACTTTCTCTCCATGCTCACTTTCCAGGAAGATTACATCTCCAGTAACAGCATCAGAGCTGTCCAATGTGGGAGTGATGAAATTAAAGATAGAATCTTTACCAATTTCACTGTCTTATGCAATGAAACTAAACCTTCTTATAAACCTTCTCACAGAGTGGAAACATGTGATCAAATTCCTTTAAAGTATATTTGTGAATTTTGTCTTGGCAATGCCTCAGTGCCATGTAATACACTCTGGAAGTACCGAAACAAGGTGATGTGTGTGTATTTCCATGTATGGTCAGTCAGTTAAGTGTCATTGTTCTTCTGTAGTGTTTTTGGATGGCACCACTGTTATTAGCTCTCATCATTGCTGTGATAGCAGCAGTTATCTGCTGCATTGGCTGTTGCTGCTGCCACTTCAACAGATGTTGTCCTTGTTATGAGCAGCAATGGTGGATTAAAGGTGATATTAAAGCCTGTTAATGTCTCTTTATGGGCACTTGTCACCTGAAGAAAGCTCAATTTCTAGACCACACCATCTATCAATAGCATAAGGGAAGTTTGTGTATGTCACTGCCCACATCAAAGGCTGTACCATTTTCAGGTGCATTATACCTTAAATGCCTTGGCCATTAATAACCACATGAAACATAACATACCACCAAAAGGCTAAAATATTTCTCTCCAGTGGTGGATCCAGGAATTAAAAGAGAGAGGGTTCTGATGGGATAGCTAACCATGCCTTTCTTGTAAAACCACACCCACTTTAAATTTAAATAATGAAGCCTATTCACAGATCTTCAATAGGATAATATTTACCACAACATGCTCAATAACACTTTCTCTGTAATAACTCTATCACTGTTTCTTGTAATGGTGTTAGCTATGGTGCTGAGTCTAAGGAGGCAGGGAAGGTGGGAGGGGTTTAACTAACTACACTTGGATCTCTCTGGTGCTTTGTAGTCCTAGCATTGATGGTGGTTCTATATTGTGTGACTACTATGTTGTTATTGTTATTAGATCATGATTCGGGGCAGTACAGAAGGTATATACCATCACAGAAACAAAGTAAGTTCTTCCTTGTGCCGTAGCTATGTAGTTGATATCTAACTAAAAGGGTTAAGACCAACAGAGGTCACTCATATATGGCTAGTGTGTGTAGTTGTATCTAATTAAAGGGTAATAGAATACATTATAGAGGTAGCACATGTGGCTATTGTGTGTAGTTAGTATCTAATTAAAAGGAAAAGACTACTAAAGTCTATTTGCGTTCACCTGTCACCTCGAATATTGGTCATAATTCACTCATTTCTTCACCGATCTCCACGATTCAGGCACCAATCTACAGCTAATTTGATGTAGATTCTTATGATATGTTTTTTGGTGCTATCCCTTACCAGTCCAAAGTTAGCTGTATGTCCCATAAGGAAAGTATGAAGCATGCCATTGACCACATGGAATTTCGTGGGTGGTAGTAATCAAGAGTTAGTGTGCAGTAGCTACAAAGCTAGCTAAGCACTAAATGTTTTTCAGCCTTAGCTCATCAACATTTTAATCATTGCCATTGTTGGGAAAGATAACTGTAAATTACACTAGGTCAACATGTGGCTTCCCTCCAGTTACAGGCATACCTAAAGTCATAAGAATGTTGTTAATTGATTTAGTGACTGGCACTACATACTACTTAAACTTACTCAACCACAGCTACTTCCATGGGCAAGTGAGCGGGAATAGACTACTAGAGGTCACTCATATGTGGCTAGTGTGTGTAAGGGTTCAATATCTATGACTAAGTTATGGGATGAAGATATTCATAACTTACATTATTAGCTGCCAACTTTTCAAAGTCTATTTCAGGGACAAAGACCAACACCCAGATCAACCATTCCCCAAATGATGTAATTTGTGGTGTCATGCTAAAAAGAAAACACTACATACCATAATGTGTATTATGGGAATGATTCTAATGTTACACTTGTACTAAAGTGTTTTGTAATGAAACAACATGGAGATAAAAGAAATGTGAGTAAATCAACTGAGTGACTTATAGGTGTAGTGTAAACTAGTTGCCAGCTAGCTGTCTGGCTTCCAGGACATAACAGTAGCTTTTCGGGACAGAGTGATAAATCCGGGACAGTTGGCAGCTATGTTACTTACCCCATGGCCACACATATCTATACATAACCTCTACACATACCTCTACACATATCACTACACATACCTGAACTATGAATACTATATAGTACCAATGAACCATTATCACAACATTTTACCAAACATACTTCCTGTAATGATATATATAGTATACAGGTAGTGATGGTAATATAGTAGTCCATGATGTTGAATGATGTCATTGATCAGTATTACTGGTTACCAGCAGATGGTTATGGCTTGGTTGATAGGGATGAGTAAATTATGCTATTTTTTTTTTACCTATTATGCTATGCTCTGATTCCTGAACTTTTACCTATTATGCTTTTTAAAATGTGCCTATTATTCCTCAATTATGCTGCAATAAACCATAATTACATATTATAATTCAAATCAGCGGGAGTTGTATTGTAGTATAATGGAGGCTTCAACATAGTCCTTTAAAGTATTTTGCTGACCACATCCATTTTCCATACAACCTGTTAATTATTAAAACCCATTCAGTCTATTATGTGGTGCTAGACTGCTATATAGTAGCACCAC
The DNA here is from genome assembly GCA_964016965.1 of Diacarnus erythraeanus. Classification (NCBI taxonomy): domain Eukaryota; kingdom Metazoa; phylum Porifera; class Demospongiae; order Poecilosclerida; family Podospongiidae; genus Diacarnus; species Diacarnus erythraeanus. The sequence goes on from OZ024674.1 coordinate 190,425, forward strand.
AGCACCCTCACCCACAGCACCCTCACCCACAGCACCCTCACCCACAGCACACTTAACACATGCAGACTATAATGTGTGGGAGTCATTGATTGGTTGAACAAGATACCACTAAACAGTACACACCATTCACAAATGAAAAAAAAAAAAAGCCTATTATGCTCAATTATGCCCTGAAAGGGATTATGCTCCAATGTAGCCTATTATGCTAAAAGAATATGCCGCTTAATTTACTCATCCCTATTGGTTGACCATTGGTGTGGTTAGTGGTTAGCTAGAATAGCTGGTGGTGTGTAGAACCAAATTTTTGTCTTATTGAATACCCTTTATGTAGGAAGAAATTCAAAGGGTTATGTGAAGGTAGATGATGTTGGACCTTCATCTCCAGATAATTCTCCAATTTCATCTCCAAATCCTAGTGTTTTCCATGGCAATGGTGCAAATCCTCATGACAACAGTGTAAAAATGAAGAAGATGAAGTTAGCTCGAGATGAACAACGTGTTCAACAAGAAGCTGAGGAAGAAGGTTAATGTCTAATAATTACAGAATGGCTCAGACCACAAAGTGGTTGCCAGCTAATTATAAGAAAGAATGTGATGTAGAACATGTCAAGGTGTATGGCCTAATTTCTTAACTCTGACAGCTAGTAATTTGATATTTCTCTCCAGATATTGAAAAATATGGTCATCCATGATGTCACACTCTTCCATAAAAGCTCCTGCACATGCTCAGTCTGTGGCCTTTGAATAGTGAGCTTTCAACACCCCCAATAGGCACTGTCTATAGACAGGCACTGGGAGGGTATAGTAATATGGGTGGGACGTTGATATGTTCTACATCACATTCTTCTTACAATCCAGTATAGCTGGCAACCACTTCGTGGTCTGAGCCATTCTGTAATTATAATTCATAATGCTCTGTCTCACATATCAACGTGATTTTGTAGCTATGTATTTGTTTGTGGTGTGCAGCTTAGATAGTACAGTAGCACCAAAAGTTCTCCTTCTTTCAGTTTTTTTGTTAACCAGGCTGTTTTTGATGGTATGCTTAAAATTTCATGTTCAAATTCCACCACCCAAAGCTGTATCTACTGTTAGTGATTTGCTTATTTTATCACCAGAAGAAGAGAACATTATTTTTAAGATATGATAGGTACCATTAATGCTGATGAAGAAGTTTGAGAAAGACTCCTCGACTGTTGCAGTTGAATATGCTGATTGCTTAAGCTCTATGAAGATGAAAGTTCTTTACAAGCATGTACCCTTGAATGGTCAAGAACTGTAAATTGAGGACATATAATGATGAATTTTTCTGGAAATAGAGATCAGGAAGTTATGAAACAATCAGTATCTGAAGCTGGGCAGAGACAGTTGATTATAGACTCAGTTACACATGATGATGATATACAATTTAATATCGTGATATCCATGAAGAGGAGCATGCAATTTTACTCTTATAGGTCCATGGCTTATGCTTCGAAGTTCTCTATTGCATTATGGATGGAACAATACTGATTTCAGTAATGGCTTACTAAAGAAATTGAGGAGCAAAAGAACAAATGGGTATTTGCTTTCTGAGAGGTTTTACCAAGATCCTGTCGAGTCTTTTTGGCAAGCAAAGGGCCAGAGGAGGATGCAATGACAGCTCAGATGTCAAACAGTTTATTGACAACCTTTAGATATGCTTACCAAAATAAACAATTTTTGCTTATTTTGGCCCCAGTTTGCATACACATGTAACATTGTTATATACCAAGCTACTTGGCTAGCCCTGTTTTGTACGTAGTGCATATTCCTTTTATGAGTCCATTTCTTTGTAGCAATCAGTGAGGAGTCTTCAAATTTATTGTTCTCACAGCACTTCCAGGTCTTATTAAAGTGACAGCCTATGAGAGATGATATAGTCTCTGTAGAAAGTGAGGATCGAAATTCGGTCTTGATTCTACGAACAAGACTGAAAACATGCTCACTATCAGCATTAGATGCTGGTATTGCAAGTAATTGTAACGCAAGGTTTGCAAGATTTTTGTATTTGAGCTCACCCATTGGTGATTTCAAATTGCAAACATAGTGCCAAAACTTCACTGCATCTTCTTGTGCTTCCTTTACACCTTCAATTTCATTATCAATTAAAAACTCACGATGCTTGAGTTTAGTTCAAATTTTACAATTGGTATATTATTTTTAATAAGATCAAAATGGGACTGCTGGCACTTTGAGGGATCTAGGAATGAAAGCACTTGAAGTACCTTTGACTTGAAGTTAAATTTATTAAACTGCTTCTTTATAAAAGCTTCATAAAATGTAATGACTCCATGATAGAACTGTACAACAGATTCTCCTTTGTTTTCTACCAAATGAGGGCAGTGGTATTGTCACCTATAAACAAGTCTTGATCAGAGATTTACTGGGTCTGCATACCGTATTTGCTCGATCACTAGCTGCTCTCATTTAGTGGCCGCTCTCCAATAATAGCCTACTTGAGCGTCCTCTTGAGTGCAATAGAAGCCGCTCTCATATAGTAGCCTTCGGGGAACTTTGACCCCTTCCATTGCTTACGTAATCAGCAGCCACTTGCGCTATTTTTTTTAGACAAGACAGAGACGGAGTGTTTGTCTAGCCAGAAGAGAAGTTTTGATGCAGCTTTCAAGCTAAAAGTAGTAGAATTTGCCAACAGAGATGCTGGCAGGAATATTAAGAGACTTGTGAAGTTGCTGTGCAAGCCACAGAAACTGGATGACTAGTAATGTGCTAGATCATGAAACTCCACCCACACAAAAAGAATAATAAGAATAATACGTATTGTATTATAGTATAGTGTGTGCCAAGTATATTAATGCCGCTCTCGAGCTGTAGCCTCTCTCGAACAGTAGCCTCCTTTATCTGTAGAATGAAACATTTAGTAGCCGCGGCGTCTGATCGAGCAAATACGGTATTTGATTTTGGTAATATCACTAGACAGTGCTTCTTTAATAAGGGAAGATTTAACAAAAAAGGACAAAACTTTCTTAAGTAACCGCTCACTTTCTCCATGCAGCTTATGTATGGTAGAAGTTAAAGATGACTGAAAGAAGGTATTAAACTTGTCAAATACTTCTATAACATTGGAAAGAAAACATAGCCAGAGCTTAGTCTTAGGATCATTCAAAAGTGATGAAATGTTTTTAACTTTACCAGGCTTCAACATCAATGTGGCTTGTGAAGTAAGACACCAGGGGATCCCACACTTCTAAAGTCCGGTTGATAGTTCTTCTACAGGAAAGCCATCGTGTGTCACAGTGTTTTAAGAGATAGCCTTAAAACTAGTAGAACAAAACTCTGCATATATTCCTGAAGTGACACAATTCTGTTAACGATGTTATGGAAGTGATAATAAATGTCCACTTATCAACCCTCAGTGGCAAGGTTTTCACTGCCGCTTTCACACACAAGCTTACTAAGTGGTAAATACAATCCACGTGAATGATATTTGGTTGTACAGATTTAAGTTGGGCAATAACTCCACCTCTCACACCTTTCATTGCATTGCATGTGTCAGAAGTGAAGCTCAGTAAATGGTTGAAAGAACTATGGGATTCTAAGCAACCTTTTATACCTGAAAAAATGCCAATAGCTGTGAAGTCAACAATGCTAATAGTATCAAGGTGACGAGTGACTATACTACCAGTACTGGGCTCATATATACTGACCAGTATTGTAAGAAGTTTGACTTTGTCACCCCTTTCATTGAATTCATCATATAATAAATTGTAAGGTGACACTTATAACAAGGATAGAAGAGGATATATCAATAGCATTACAAATGATGGCTTTAGTTTTAGTGTGTTTAGAAGAAAAGGTAGCTGCTATCTTTGAATCATGGATGTAAAAAGATCTGACAGATGATTAGCAGCTTGGAACGGTAAATTGTGCCATCATAATTTCTGCTGATATCACTTTAGAGACTTGTGATGAACTAGACATCCCATATAACAAGGCTAGCATTTTTGCTAGACTCACTCATTTGCTCTTGTGGTGTTGGATATCCCTAAAGCCACAGTAAGCAACAGAGAAGTGCTTTGAGCACAATTGGCAATAAGCATGTTTGTTCCCTTTAGAACTTGCTGTTATGAACTTTGGCAATTTCTAGCTCTTCTTGAATCTTTCAGGGCCCCTGTCTTCTCCACTCTAGCTTTTTAAGCTTGGCTTGGGCCTGGGCAAGAAGCAAATTCTTCCTCACAGTCAATGTTATCAGACATAGCTTGCTTTGAGGATTTATCACATGGCTTAGCTATCTAGATCATGTGATCACATGCATGCATGACATGATATAACCATGTGATGCAGGTTATCAATGCTGTAGCTCTAGCTGGTGTGGCCAGTAGCTAAATATGCAAGCTGCAAATTTCAATCAGTGCTCTATGTCAGAGGTCACTTTTTTGCTTATTTTGTGTCACATTTGCTTACTTGCTTATTGACCTTGACTTTTGCTAATAAACATGCGACAATGCTTATACTTGGAGGCACTGTTGACAATGCTGTTTCTTTGAGAGCTCAGGGGTCATCAGCACTGGATTCCATCCATGGAAATTGCTATAAACATGATGCACCTACATTATTTGATTCTCAACCATTATAAAAACAAAAGAGGCAACACTCTTAAGTAACTCATATTAATTATTGGACTATTATAAATATGTATTAACTGAAAATGATAGAGAACAAACACACACAGTGCAAGTTCTATGAAAGAATTCACTAACAGAAGAGAAAATAAATGCTAACATTCACCAGAAATTTTTAATCCTTCTTGGGTTTCAGTGGCAAGCATCATCTTTTTCTTTTAACTTTAGAGATAATATCATCTCTTTGTGAAACAGCGCTACTATAAGCTAATGGAGAAACTCGTCCTGTAACCAACCACTATAGTTCAAAGTACAAGAAGAAATAATTATTATTCTGTCCAGCAGAGGCAAAGTGATCAGCTCTATATTGATATGATAACTTATTATATGTAGTGGCAGACATAAAATTTTGAATGGAGATTGCAAATATGCACCAACACTCTGAATGAATAGACCTGCCACTCAATTTAACCTCAATAAATACAACTCACAGTAAATATTGAATCGCAGGGATCTCTATAGGGATGTAAATTGGGTTTTCTCTGTTGAATTCCTTTCCTTGTACATCTTACATTAAGGCCATCAAAAGAAAGAATTAAACTGTCTCACAAAACTGTGTCTCTGAGGTGTCCATCTCATAAAATTTTAATGCTGATGATAAGGAAGAACTGAGAAATCTATAGGGATGGGGTGGAATGGGTCAAGTGCACTCTAGATATGGCTTCCTTTGGTACAAAAGTCAGTACAGGAGTACATAATTAAAGCAGTTGTTTCTAGAAATGCACACCAAGATAGCCCTGGTTTTGTTCATTAACCCTAGTTCTCTAACTCTAGTTCACTAACCCTGCCCTGGCTTACCCCTGGCACACTAACCCTGGCTCACTAACCATGATTCTCTAAATCCAGTTCTCCAGTTGCATTAAGAACCTCCATTATGCTTCAGAAAGACCCCCTCTGCTTGAGAACCAGCCCCTGTTGCAAGTCAGTAGGACCCCCTCAGCTTGAAAAGTCAACCCTCTGCTTGAAAACCACCCCCAGTTACATGTCAGGAGACCCCTCTTTTTGAAAACCCAACCCCCTGTTGCACTTCAGAAGGACCTTCTCTGCCTGAAAAGCCACCCCCTCTAAGAGAGTATATGAGTATATAGGGGGGGCTAGTATATGATCGCACTCAGGCCCACTGTCCTAAGGATGGTCATTATTGGCCTGTAAAGACCCAAGTGGCTGACAACAGTCCAAAGGGAAGGCAGTTGAACTGATATGCCACTAGAATTGTAGCAGGCACCTCTGACTAGGTGCCATGGGGACCATGAAGTATGCATCCTTCAGGCCGATTTTTGTCATCCAGTCTCTTGGTTTGAAGATATCTTAACATGTGGATGCTCTCCATTTTGAAGTGTACTGTCTCCACAAATGAGTTCAGCCCCTTTAGGTTGATTATGGGTCTTTTCCTTGGGAATATAAGCTTTTGGCTGCCTGTTCCCTGGGGACTGGTGATATTGCCTTTTTTCCCATCAATTCTTTTATCTCTGCTGTAAGGTTCTCTGTCTCCTATTGGGAGAAGATCAACTCCTTTGGAGTGTGGAATTGGACAGGCTGGCTGGTTAGGTCTATTGTATATCAGTTTATTACCCAGGGGTCCTGAGTTATGACCCTTCAGTTGCATGTAAACAGGTGTAATTACCCTGCAATAGGAGTGTGATTAGCCATGTTTTTATGGCCATTTGGATCAGACTTTGTATGACCTGGCTTTGCATATAGTTTGGTTTGATTTTTATTATGGACTTTACTAGAGGAAGCTATCTTCCCCTTATAGTGTACTAGGTTTTTTTCTGAGTGTCTAAGTTCCTGTTCTAGTTTCGGTATGGGTGGTTTCTCTGATAACCCCATCCCCTGCAATTTTCATATTCTGGAGTGCATTCTTCCTCCTCTCCCTACTGACATGCACTGATGCATTTCCCAGCAACTTTGATGTAGTCTGTGCTGCCTCTAGTGCTGTCTTCTGGGTGAGCTCACCTTTGGCAGCTTCCTCCATCAGGGGGCCCACAACATCCAGCAACATTGCCTGGTGCTTAGCAAGGTGCTTGTCATGAGACTTTGTCTCTGCAGAAAGCCTATCCTTGATTACTTTGTCCATGTTAGGACAGGCAGTGGCTGGGGTGTTGGGAACATACCTGTCCCTCCACTGTCTCTTAGCTTGGTTAGGGACAGCAGAAGAGAAGTAAACAGAAAGGAACTTTTTCTGTTTCATCAGAGACCTTAGATAGCCCGATTCCCTTCCCTTCGGGAGCATCAGGCTCATTATCCCATTCTAGCATGACACCGGGTAGTCATTGATCAACTCGGTTAGCCCATAGGTCAGAGTGTGTGGCTCCTGGGCTGGGGATAAAGTGGCTGGTTGAGTGCTTTGCACTCTAGGCTTAGGTGTTGACAACTCCCACAATGAGTACTTTGCACCTCTGTGTGAGAGTCACTCTGTGCCTTGTGTTTGGGAATCTGTTCCATGTGCACTTTCTGTGGACTTGTATGTTTTCTTGTTCTCAATCTCCATCTCTATGTTGTCTTCATACACTGGAGATGCCATCTTTCATTGTCGAGCTTATAAGGTAAACTTCTAGCGAAGAAAAACAACAGGTAATACTAGCAAAAAGGCAGTTTTCAGTCTAGCAAGATAGAAAAAAGGTCACAGACTGAACATGTGCAGGAGCTTTTATGAAAGAGTGTGACATCATGGATGACCGTATTTTTCAATTATCTGGAGAGAAAATTAATGAATCGGGTGAAGCCTCTGGTGTGAATGATGTCACAATAAACTTTGATCCATGAATTTTTGGCCGCCCTGTAAATGTATTTTTACCAAGTCCCTGGAGGGGTCAAAGAACAATTATCCCTTAAGAATAATATTGTGAGCAAAATTCATGGTAACATCATTCACACGATCAGCTTCATATAACAGTGTGATTCAAAATTAATATTAAACACTAGCTGTCAGAGTTAAGAAACTAGGCCATACACATTGATATGTGAGACAGAGTATAATTCCAGAAAATTGATCACTAAAATCTCTTCATGTCTTTTAGATGTAGCAAGGGAACTGTTTGATAATTTCTTTGAGGAATCTAAGTATAAACCATTGAGAGCATGTGAGCAGCCAGCCTTTGATCAAGGTCAGTTTCTAATGGCAGCATACTCATTGAATAGTGGCAAACTACAAATGTTTTGTAGGATCCAGATTGCAGAAGTATTGGTGTAAGGGATATAAAGGTTCTCGGGCTAAACATTTTTGCTGTTGGTGGTATTGCTGGTGTTGCTGGTTTTATGAGCAAGTAATGTCTGTTGTACTGGTAACACAGGTAAGGCTACATAGCATGACATTCCTGAGACCACACTTGAATTTTTTGTAATAAGTAATTTTTTTTGTTGACTATTTTTGGTTCTTATAGACTTGTCTTTTTTGTTATTATTGACTTGCTGTTATTGTTGACTTGTTTTTGTTTCTTTGTTGATTTTTTTTGTTGTTGTTGACTTTGCTGTGTATAGGCTCCTCTTTCAAAGAAGTGTGTAATTCCATTGGGCGAGTCCAGTACTCTGAGAGCACTTAATAACATGATGAAACATATTCAAGAGGCTAAGGTAATTTATAAGGGTTCAAAGTACATATAAAGCATTATTATTGGTCTCTCCTCTTCCAGCATCCTTACATCCAGCCCATCTTAGAGATATCCTTCATTCGTGACCACGTGTTTGTAGTACAGCCTTTCAGAAAGAAAGGATCAATACGGGATGAATTAATGGTAAAAGATGGCTATATAGGGGAACCTCTCTCATCTGGACACCTTAGGACAATACTTAGGGAGTGTTTTTTTTAGGGGTGGAACTCTAGAAATATCCTACTATTCAGGGTTTGTTAGAGGGGGTTGTTTTAGAGAGTTCCACGTATAACATGTTTTAAAAGGATGTGTGCTATCTGTAGGGAAGTAACCCAAACTTGGACTGGGCAATGAAATATGACAAATGTCAGGGTGGAAAAATCTTGAAGCCTTCTAGAATAAGATCATATGGTGCACAGATCCTACAGGTCAGTGAACTAACTCTCTCTACAGTTCCCTGTGTTTAGTACTGTTATAACTAACAGGCAATAGACTATCTCTATTTCCTGGGTCTCCCCTGCCTGGGGCACGTCCACATTGGAAATATATTGGTGAAAGATGAAGACTGCTGTTTATTAGCAGGCTATGAGAATACATTGCTAGGATACAGGTCACGCCTCTACAGAGCCATTCAAGAAGGAGGCTACAAAGAAGCAATTGATATTATTATGTTTGGTGAGTAAGTGAGATTAGAGATAAGCAGTGTTCTCTCTAAGGGAGTAGTGGTGGTGAGGTGGAGTTTCCCACTCACACTTATATCAGGAATGTCTATTAAAGACACAGGAACCCATTATGCCTTAACTATTCCTAGAAGAACATAGAGTGTCACTTGAGATGATGAATTGTGACAGGTCATGTGATATATGAGATGGCCTGTGGCCATGGACTGAGTGACATATTCCCTGATCATGAGGACTATGCAATGATAGAAGACAGTGAAACAAAAGAAGCTATCCGGGCAATCTTCAGAATTAGTAAGATGAAGAAGAAGAAACACTTGGAACTGATGGAAGAGGTATTCCAATGAAGATGCATAATAATAATAATAATAATAATAATAATAATAATAATAATAATAATAATAATAATAATAATGTTGAAGGTTCAGGAATTGGATTTCTTTAAGAATACATCAGAATGTTGTGTTTCAGTGAGTGTGGTAGCCATTGTGCATGGAACTATAATGTTCAATAAATACCTTCTTATAGCCAAGCAATGGACAACTGTCTCCTGACATCAGAGAGTTAATACTGACTAAAATAGCAGATTCCAGTGCTGCTAACACCAGGTAAGGTGTGGCTGGCTGTTGAACAGTGAATTTCTGACTCCGTATCATTATTATCATTGCAGTGGTACTACAGCCTGTGAAACAACCATGGATGGTACATGGAAAAGTGAAAATCTGACCTTTGGGGTTGGGCAAGCTCTACCAGACATTGGTAATTGTTGTGTTGCTTGTTAGCTGACAGTGTTTCATATTACTACTGTTGTGCAGGATATAGGAGGGACAGAAAGTGGTGTCAGATAGAGAACAAGGGATCCTCTGGTTCTATCCAGACTATAGTATGTGGATTATATTGTTACGGCTTCTTTACTGAATCTGATGCATCCTCTTATTATGTAGACTAAAGTTCCTAAAATGTGTCCAATTTTTGTTTCCACGCAAGAAAAAGTAATAGCATCATTATTCAGCATTCTTGTACCCTTCAAGGTAACATTAGACCTTATGCTGCAGTGTTCTTTCCAGTGTAATGGACCCTTGTGGACATTCACTGCATTTTCCCAGGGAGAACACTGCATTCTATGTTCCTCTTATTTATCACACAACATGTAGTTTCTGATGCCAGTAACTGACTTCAAATATAAGAAGGTGAATGGACACCACTTAGTATCCATGTTACAGCCTTACTCTGTGTGTGGTTCTCTCAGGGACATCATTCATGAGGTATAATTCACTAAAGCAGGTTTCTTATAGGCAGATTATAGATTAATGCACCTAGCATAGAGTAACACATGATTATCTTCACATTAACACTTGTGATATTCAGAGTAACATCAAGTAACACTTGATTTTTAATATAACACAGAATAATGCTTGTGATGATTGGGAAGTAAAGACTACTTGGATTAATGGAAGGAATTTACCTACGAAACAGATTGCTAACTATGGCCACCAAATCCTTAAAGTGAGGAGATAATGGACAAACTGCTTTCTCACTGAACATGATTTTTCCTGACAGGCAACCCAGTTTCTCTATGACCTTGGTTTCCCTCCTCTGGGGCACATCCAGACGGGTAACATATTTGTGGATAGGGACACCTGCCGACTAGGGGGGTATGAGAACACATTGCTAGGATACAGGACACGTAACTATGACAAGTACAGAAATCACTTGGAGAGTATAGATGTCATTATGTTTGGTGAGGAGTGACCTTAAGAAGAAGTGTATCATTACTATAGCAATGTTACAGGTCATGTGATCTTTGAGATGTGTACAGAGAGGGAGATAAACACTCTGACACCATCAGATAGAGATTACAGAGACGTTATTGACAGACGTGTCAGGGAAGTTCTCAAATTTATATTTGCACAAGAAGATGATGAATTCATCCATGGAATCAACGAGGTGAAGAGTTATAAGTTAAGGTTCTGTGATAAGGTAATAACTATAATAGCCACGAGTGAACTGTAGTTTCACATATTATCCTTATGTGGTCATGCATGGGTAAGCAATATCTACCCCACATAACCTCAATCAGTCTGCTTGTCTGGAACAGTAATAACCAAAGGGAGGTTAGAGCACTGCAAGGTTCTCTGGCTCGCTGCTTAGGGATGGGCACATTATGTTCAACATTTCCCCTATTACGCTATGCTCATCTCCAATTTTCTACCTATTTACTATTATGCCCTCAAAGGTTACCCATTTTACTACAATTAGAAAATATTAAGTAATTCTTATATTTCAGAGATATAGCTGCTTCAACATAGTCTTCTAAACAAGTAAATTGGTGATTACTAAATGAACTGTTTAGCAGTGAAAATACTCTTTAGCTGCCCCAGATAAGGGCTGGATCAAGAATGCCTTTTTAGCAGTAGCAGATGTATGGGGTAAATGTTTTTCATTGCATGCATATCCACCAGTTCAGTACATCAATATCTGGACTAACATCTTGAATCTTTGGTAGATGGGTAACTTGTCTTTCAGTGAAGTTATTACTTGAGGGCTGTCAAGGAATAGAATCACCTTTAAGGAGTCAACACTGGAGGCTGATGGCTGCATTTCAAATGCTTTTGGTGGAGAGCAGCTTTAAAAACATTCAGTGGAGGCTTTGTGTTATCCCCATACTTAGCAAGAAAGTAACAGGTTTTACACAACTGATACCGTGCTATAACCACTGCTGCTGAATAACAGCACTTCCAGGAGCAAGACTTAGAGAGATAGCTTCCAAATTAGGATGATGCCCACATTGAACTACTGCTCCTAACTTACCGTAGATCTTGTTAATTTCACTGTCAGTTTAATTTCGCTATTTTCACGGTAGGTAAAGGGAAGCAAAAATAAAAAACTTTAATAATTATACATACAAATTCAAAAGCATTAAATCACTCCCCCCCACCCCCACCCCCCCCCCCCCCCAGTGAAAATGAGTATGCTGTCGCCTTACATATTATAAGTTGTCACAAATTGTTTCCCAATATCAACAGTAAACTCTATTGAGTTAAGCTTTGAGGGTGATGGAGAATATCCAACAGCTTATTCCTAGAAGATAGGGCAAGGTCAGTATTAGTAGACAAAAAAGGCACTGCATCACTAAACTGTAGCATAATCTGGAGTAAAACTTTCACCAGCATGTCTTGGAGTATGAAGCAATTTCTCTCCCTGTATAACATTTTTGTCTTAAGACTATGAGAGAAAAGTAATCCATAAGCTAGAGAATGTAGTGAGGATAGGGGCAGAATATTTCTCCCCTACTATGTCTAAGGTATGGGAGAAACAGCGTGTATCAAAAAACAGAGGGTAGACCACTTTCACAATTTGAACTGCTGCATTGTTCATCATAACAGCAAGTTGTCTGTTTTAACTCTATAGCTAGTTGATAGTGTGCTGATCGACTCCGGAGCTCTAGTAAGGTTCATAGCGTTCTACTCAAGAATATCACGAAAATGTTTAAGCTTGGAAATTGGAATACCAGCTCAGAGGAATGCAGTCATGACTTTGACTCTATATATACTTTATGCTCATCAGGTAAAGTTTTCCGCAACTCTTTGAGATGGCTAAACTTTAGGATCCTTTAAAGCATAGCTACCAGATGAAGGGCAAAATACTTTTCTTTTCCTTCCTAGTTCATATGTCTTGGGAGCTTTGAGACGTTCCAAAAGTGGAACAGCAGGAGTTGGCTCTTCTTCATTAGAACTTAACTCTGATAGTGAGTCAGACAAAACATCATTACTACTACTTTCTTGCATAGAGGCCATAGCTCTAGCTACAAAGAAACTGTACTCTTCACTGAAGTGTCAGCATTATGCTCAATGCTTTTGCATACCTATTATGCCCAACTTGTTACTCAACTCTCACTAACTCCTTGGACTTAAGCAAGAGAAAAGGAGAGCATTCAATTGTTCTTAGATCAGTTTGCTGAATATATAGTGAGTTTGCTTCTTCACTCCTTTAAGCTATTGAACAGTGTGTTGGCTCTTGTATGTCTTATGCCAGACTAAATCAGTGTCAAGAGAGAAACTGTGGAGTTTTTCCCCCCCGTCAAATCAGGCATGTTGCATATTCACTGAAAAGAGAGAGATTTGATCCATTGATTGAACAACAAATTTAATGTACATATTTTTGATGCTGTTATGAGAGCATATTTTGAAATCAGTCACAAGCAGGTACAAGTTGTACTTCCTTTCAGCCACAAGAACTTACAGATAGAGAGGAAAATCAGCTGGATTTGTATCAATGTCACTGTTTAAAAGAATAAACACAAATGGAGTATGTGAAGTGCCTTCCTTAGTAAGATGAAAATGAATGATGAAAAAACATAGGATGATAGCTTGATATCGCCACCATCACCACCACCACACAGTCTAAACATACTGAACTGCCTGAATAGTTTTCTTTTTGGGTTGTGATCCAATAGGCTTCTTGACCTTACTTTCTTCATGGTTTTTCTTCATCTGTAACTGCAGCTTTCTGCCCATATCCAATCAAGTAGTGAGTTTTCCTACGTACTAGAATATTTCTCGCATAAAATAAATCTTCTCCATGTCTATAATATTGAAACTAAAAGTACACAAAATGCTATAACCACTCACTCACAAATTAACATTTAGCTATTTTCTCACTTAGCTGTTACTAATATCAAAAAAGAAAAAAATAATGTTTTGACTACTATTTTGCTTTAGAATGAGCTTTAAATGTATAGCTGTTAGCAAGACAGGTCAACTAAATTTGAAATGTTGATTGAATTATGAGAATTTCATAGGATGTGGTATATCAGAACTTTACTCTTTTACTTAGTCTTCGAGTTCATTATTATTATTATTATTATTATTATTATTATTATTATTATTATTATTATTATTATTATTATTATTGTTATTATTATTATTATTATTATTATTATTATTATTATTATTATTATTATTATTATATTGTGTGGTATAATATTAATTATTTTGTTTGGCAGATTGCTAATCTTCACTTTTTCAGTGATTTTTCAGATGAAGTTGATGGCGACATAGAAGAGGTATTATAGCAACTACCTCAAAATCATTAACAATGACATGATGTCTTATCCCTAGAGCATGCCTACTTTATCTGAAGATGAATGTGTTCTCCTTAAAAAAGTGAGGAAGGGAAAGGCACGAGATCAGGATAATGTAGTGGCTAAGGCTAAGGATGGGCTCAAGAACAAATTCAGAGCTTTACCATCGAGGTGGTACCCTGCAAAGAAGTTTATTAGTGGAGGGAGGCGTTCCAGAGGTGTGCCAGAATCAGAGGATAGGAATGTGGTTCTTCCTAGCCCAGTTATGGATGCTAATCCTACAGTAGTAACAATAGATGCAGAAATTAACAGTTAGAGATACTCTCTGCTGTGTGAGAAAAAGAATTTACTATACCCACACAATATTCATGTTTGTAACTATTTAATAATTAGTGATTATGCACTACTGGATACTTTGAATGCGTATTAATTTATGGCTATTAAAGGTAATGGCTTACATGTTACGTACGTATGCACACACACACATGTACACAGATTTAGTTACTACTTGGCCTTGTTCTGGGACCAAATCTGCATGGCTACCATATTTTTGTCCTAGAGCTAACGAGCTCATCTCCAGCAGATCAAGAAGACTGGTATTATTCATACATACATCCAGTAGCCCACAGTACTACTCCAGGCTAATACTGTAATACCAAACTAAATTCTCCTCCAAGATAGCAGCTGTAGCTAGCTATGGCTGCAAACTGGATTGCAAACATTGCTAATGAAGATTAGTTTATTAGTTACTAGCATTGCAGATCTCTGGGCAGGACACAGTCTAAAGGTGGGGAAATCCCTAGACCAATTACTATTTCATGACTGGTCTTCCTAAAGAGCTATGGAGGAGTGTCCTCTACCTTATAGCTATTTAAAGTGATGGCTGCCCAGTATTGGGGATGAGCTAGTAAATTATCAGTGCAATAATTAAAGAGGCACCTTATCATGTGCATACTTCTAATAAGTGTAAGGCTCCTCTCTAGTGCTTGACAAATTATTCCTTTTGGGGTGTAGTATCTTCACTACAGTTTGCACGGCAAGAAACTCACAATTATTATACTGAGGTATAGATAGACTGACTGACTTATAACAGACTTATCACAGACTGAATTATAATTGAAAACACAGAGTTAAATAGACACAAAATGATACTGAGCATGCTCACTAAAAATCAATTAAACTGCAGCTGACATAATTTATGGTGACACACTACACTCCTTTCCCCTTAAGTTTGAGAGATAGTTTTAAGCATAAGAGAGAAAAGGAAAAAAAAATACAAACATACTATAACATATGTTGGGTTAGGGGTTCCTAGGTCCATCAAACCAGTTTGGCTTGTTTCTGGTTCGCTTTGGGTAAGTTTTCTGAGTGGGTGGTGATGCTTGTGGTAGGTCAGAAGCAGGTAGCTTACTAGTTTCTGATGGAGTGACCTGCTCAGATGCTGTGCCAGCAGTTTCAGAACTTTCCAATTCCACCACTGGATCAGGCTCTATGGGCACAGAACCTGCTGTTACTGAATCTGGAGTATCTTGAGTACTGTCCAAAAATGTCTCAGGGATGAAGGTCCCACCTGGATCCTCACTTGTAGGTCTCAACTCTGGCTGCTTCTCAAAATCACTTTTTCTAATCCTTAATTGGTCCTGATGTCTACGAACCACTCGACCATCAAGCAACCTCACTAGAAATGAAACTGGTCCTGTGACCTCAATAATTATTCCAGGTATCCAGCGTTGACCTTGAGCAAAATTTCTGGCATACACTTTGTCTTTTTCCATAAATTCCCTTCTTCTAGCAGAAACATCATGAGTTTCTTCTGGCTTTCTTGTTTGGATTCCACTCTGTCTGCACTGTTTGGCTTGATCAAATCTAAGCGAGTTCGAGGTTGTCGTCCTAACAACAACTCGGCAGGTGAGACACCAGTAGTACTCTGAGGTGTCACTCTGTAAGAGAACAGTACACGAGCAATTTGGGTTTTCAAGGAACCATTAGATTGTTTCTTTAATCCTTTTTTAACGATCTGTACAGCTCTTTCTGCTAAGCCATTACTAGCAGGATGGTATGGTGCTGTAGTGATCTGTTTAATTCCATTAGCCACCAAAAATGAACTGAACTCCTCACTCACAAAACATGAGCCATTATCTGAGACTATTGTCTCTGGTAGTCCGAACCTTGCAAATACAGTTCTTAGCTGTTCAATCACTACTTCTGATGTGGATGAGTTTGTGGGTACGGCTTTGATCCATTTAGAGTGTGCATCAATGATGATTAGTATCATCTTTCCACCACTAATGGGTCCTGCAAAATCGATGTGTATTCTGGACCATGGTCGTGTAGGCCACTTCCACGGCTGTAATGGTGCTACAGGTGGTGAGGATTGCTGCATTTGACATTTTGTACAACAGTTCACTGTCTCTTCGATGTTCTTCTCCATTCCTGGCCACCACACATACATTCGAGCCAGGGCTTTCATCCGTGTCATTCCTGGATGGCCTTCATGCAGTTCTGTTAGTACAGCTTCTCTGGCCCTAGAAGGAATTACCACTCGTGCTCCCCACAGTATGCATCCTTGATACACTGACAATTCATCTTTTCTGGAAGCATAGGCTCGAAGGTGTACATCACTTCTGTCTGGCCAACCATGTCGCACATAATCTAGTACTATGGCCAAGACTGGGTCCCGCCTAGTCCAGGCTTGAATCTGTTGAGCAGTAACTGGTGAATCATCTAAGTGCTCCAACAATAACACCAACTCAGTGGGCACAGGAACAGTAGTTGGTTTGTCTGGCAATGGTAACCTGCTTAAGGCATCGGCATTTCCATGAAGTTGTGTATTCCGGAATGTGAGGATGTAGTCATACATTGACAATAGCAGAGACCATCGATGGATTCGAGCTGATGCCTGGTCAGAAGTGGATCTGTGCTGGTTCAGTAGTGCCAGCAATGGTTTGTGATCAGTTACTAGATGAAACTGGTGTCCAAACAAGTAGGCATGGAACTTCTTGACACCAAACACACATGCCAAACCTTCACGTTCCAACTGGGAATAGTTTCTCTCTGCTGCTGAGAGTGATCTAGAGGCATATCCGATAGGCCTCTCCGTGCCATCAGGCATCTGATGAGCTAACACAGCCCCAACTCCATAGGATGAAGCATCACAAGCCAGTACAATCTTCAAGCTGGGATCGAAATGAACAAGCAAGTCTGATGATGCCAGTAATTTGGAGGTTTTGAAGGCTTCTTCCTCCTTTTTCTTCCAAGTCCATTTCACATCCTTCTTTAGCAAGTGATACACTGGGGCTAGGATAGTTGACATGTTAGGCAGGAACTTGCTGTAATAGGTGATTAAACCTAGGTATGATCTCAATTCCTTCACAGATCTGGGAGCAGGTGCTTCTTCAATTGCTCTGACTTTCTCCCGTAAGGTATGGAGACCTTTGGCATCAATACGATGACCCAAATACTGCACTGAGGGAACCATAAATTCACATTTGCTCTTCTTCACTACTAGTCCTCCCTCTTCTAATTTCCTCAAGACCTCATCCAGTGATTTGAGATGCTCCTGGGTAGTGTGGCCAGTCACCAGGATATCGTCCAAGTAAACAATTACACCAGGGATGCCTCTGAGTAGATTTTCCATTACGCGTTGGAAAATTCCTGGAGCTGATGAGATCCCATATGGCAACCTGGTATAACGATACAGCCCCTTGTGGGTATTGATAACCACATACTGTTTTGATTCCTCATCCAGGGGAAGTTGTTGGTAAGCTTGACTTAGATCCAGCTTAGTAAACTTCTGTCCACCAGCTAACTTGGCAAATAAGTCCTCCACTTTAGGAATAGGGTATCGATCTAGCTTAGATACAGGATTTAGAGTCTGTTTAAAATCACCACATATCCGGATATGCTTCTTGTCTTGCTTCAATATGGCTACTATAGGAGATGCCCAGTCAGCGTGCTCTATAGGCTCCAGAGTGCCTTCTTGTGCCAATCGACTCAGCTCTTCCTCCACCTTCTCCCGGAGAGAGTAAGGTACTGACCTAGCTTTACAAAACTTAGGCCTAGCCTTGGGGTCTATTGAGATTTTAGCTTTGAATCCTTTGAGGGTACCCAGACCACCACTGAATACTTTGCTGTGCTTCTCTAGAATAGTCTGTACCTCCCCATTTGCCACAGTGTTTATTGAGTGCCAGTCTAAGGTGATAACTTGTAACCAATTTCTGCCAAATAGGCTTGAGCCAGCCCCATTTACCACAATAAGTGTTAATTTGGCCACCTGGTCATGGTAACGAACAAGGACTTCTCTACTCCCTTTTACAGTTATATTTGTACCAGAATAAGATTTTAGTTTAACATCACATGTTTCTAGCTCACCATCCGGCCAGAGTTCCTGGTAGGTTGTCTCAGACATGGAGTAAGCAGCTCCTGTGTCTAGCTCCATCTGAACACACTGTCCATCTATTTCCACTTGAATCATTAGAGGGTGTGATGCACTCACTGCCTTTATAGTATAGAGAGAGTTCTCCTGGTATTCATCCCCAATTTGGCATACTTTCCGAGGACTTGGGGGTTGTTTCTTGCCTCCTGAGGGTTTCTTTGTTTTGCTTCTGCACACTGCCTTGAGGTGCCCTCTTTTCCCACACTGATGGCAGGTAGAGTCTCTGAATTTACATTTCGCTGCCATATGGCCTTCTCTGCCACAACGATAACATACACTTTTTTTCTCGAAGTTCCTGTTGCTACCTTCACCCACTTTGCAGATTCCCGACTGCAAGTCACTAGGCTTGCTTTCAGCTTCACTGGTGAATGGATGTCTCTGCTGCAGCTCCTTTACGTTCTGAGCTGCTGCCTCTGAGCTTTGTGCCAAACTCAAGGCTTTCTGGTAAGTCAGTTCCGTTTCCGAGAGCAAGCGATTTTGTATCTTCTCATTATTTATACCGCATACCAGCCTGTCCCTTAACATCGTCTCCAACGTTTCACCGAAGTTGCAGTACTGTGCTAGGGCCCTGAGCTCAGATACGTACTTAGCAATGGACTCTCCTGTCTTTCGGAATCTAGTGTTAAAACGGAATCGCTGTACTATCTCCGACGGCTTCGGTTCGAAATGTGCAGTCAGCGACTGCACCAGCTCGTTGTAGCTTTTCTCTCCTGGTGTGGATGGGTGCACCAGGCTGCGAAGTATTTTATAGGTGCACGGTCCGATCAACGTGAGGAAAATGGCTTTCTTTCTCACTGGGTCTTCAACACCATTTGCAGCAAAGTAATAGCCAAGACGTTCCACATATTGTGACCATTCTTCTTGTTTACAATCGAACTCCTCTACCTTTCCAAAAGTTTGGGATCCCATCCTCGTCGCCAGATTTATGTAGTATCTTCACTACAGTTTGCACGGCAAGAAACTCACAATTATTATACTGAGGTATAGACTGACTGACTTATAACAGACTTATCACAGACTGAATTATAATTGAAAACACAGAGTTAAATAGACACAAAATGATACTGAGCATGCTCACTAAAAATCAATTAAACTGCAGCTGACATAATTTATGGTGACACACTACATGGGGGGCCTATTATTCCATTTGACTATTCTTCTAAGTGTTGCCCATTATTCTACCTATTCTTGACTATAAAACACGAACTCTCTTATAATTTGGAGCATGATAGACAGTCTTCTAATGAGGAGTTCTGTTTGTGAGAAAATGAATATTCTAGAAGTGAGAAAACACGTTCAGC
Organism: Diacarnus erythraeanus; assembly: GCA_964016965.1. Classification (NCBI taxonomy): domain Eukaryota; kingdom Metazoa; phylum Porifera; class Demospongiae; order Poecilosclerida; family Podospongiidae; genus Diacarnus; species Diacarnus erythraeanus. The sequence goes on from OZ024674.1 coordinate 210,175, forward strand.
TGCAGCTGATGATGGTTGTACCAATAAAACTAACTGCTGTACTGAGTTACTGCAGTAGTGCAGCAGCATAATGATTATACTCAATGAGTAATTTTTCTAATTGTTGGCTACCTATTAGCTACCTATTCCAGAAATTATGCTGGCATAATTTACTGCTGAGTCTAGTTAGATGAAAGTGAGGCTATCTTCATTTAGGTGCTGCTTCACAGCTTACACACAGACTTTGTGGGTTAGTAGAAGCACTATCACTGTATATTTAAATTGTGAATTTGATTAGTATTCATTTGCTAGCTCATGCCTCCATTAACACCCAAGTACAGGTTGTAGTATTAGCATATTGAAAAAGTAGTCACCCACACTACTATGATGGATGTTGCAGAATTAGACTTCAGTTAAGGTTAAAATCCTCATCACTTACCACTCACCTGGATCTAATTTGTTGCATACCTAGCAGGGCCGGTGTCACAGTATATTCGATCCCCTGTGACAGATAGCAAGAAAAGAGCCATCAGAAATAAAGTCAAGAAATTTTCGATCAAGGATGGAATCTTATTTTATACCTTCTACAGGCAACACAAGCAGATGAAAGACAGTAATCTCATGGTAGTAATCTAGGGGGGTATTTTGGAAGGGATAAGACTAGAGAAAAGATCACTTCCAGGTTTGCACTCTCAAAATAGTTTACACTAGACAGCTAGTTAAGTGTTTATCCCATGCAGAAGAAACATGGCATATAGCTATTTTTATGCAACATTTTTGTACTCTGTGGTGTTGTGAGATAGCACACAGTTTGATAACAGTATTAATAACAACAACTAGAATGACAACTGAACTATGAGTGCTTAGTGTCTCTATTTATACACAGGATTAGTTCAGCAAATAATAATACCACAAAATAATAATAATAATTAGCTAGCTATTAAATTATAAAGTCAATTCCTAAACCTGTGCCATCATCTCCTGGTTCAAATTCACTGGATAAAGGATGTTCTATACTAAGATAATACATGATTTGACCCCAGAGAAAATTATCTCAAAATTTTCATTATTCATTCCTTTCATTGAAGATAATAATTATGAATGGAATGTTGAAATTGTGTGCATAATATAGTATTTTTGATTTATAGGTCAAGTTTCAGTTTCTTTGCTGTAATTACAGAGATTTTCCTGTAAAAAGCTCAGTATGTACATACATTTGGAAGCAAGTCATGTGTTGTTACTATTGCAGATGGATTGAAGTATGCCAGTAACTCCAAATGTTGCTTGACAAAAGATCAATATGAACAGGTAGCTAATTCAGTTCCTACTGGATATATATTATTTATCAAAAAATATTTATTAATACTATAGCTTCTGAAATTATTCTTCCTGTAGCATCAATTGACGAATTGTTTCCTGGACCTTTACAGCAAGTAATAATGAACATGTTCAAAGTATCTATAATGATGAGGTATCATAATGATAGACTATGCAGGTCATGGTAAGACTGAGTGGACTGGTAGTAAGAGGATACCGTGTTTGTGTTGTATGTGGTAAAGGGTCGTCACACTCACTGGCCCTACCTACTTTTAGGTATTGGTCATCTTATTATCACTTAGTCTGAACCTCAATCTATCTTAATCCAAGAAGAGACTCTAAACACACTGACTAGTTATTCTTAGAAATCCTATCTCTCTCTGTCTATTGCACAAATCACTAGCTATTTTTATACACAACTGATAATGAATATAGTTATAAAAATGTGATCACAAAAATTAATTAATAATACCGGTAAATATACCACAATAATAATATTATTTGTTAATGCATTTATTGTGATTGTCACATAAAATAATAGGTTAGAATTATGTATAATTCAAGGAGAGATTCTCTTTCTGATTCAGATCTTGACTCATCAGGTTTGCTATAATTAATTATTGTGTCTTAAATCAGTGAGCCATTCTCCAGCTAGGATATTTACATTATCCATAGAGTAAAACCTTAACTCCCTTATCCAATATTCTTCACTGCTCTTTGTTTCAACAGCTGTCAAATAAAGGATGTAGTTATAGGTGCATGTAACTAATAATATTATCCTTACTTGTTCACACACCTTTCAGCATTATTGATGCTGCTCAAAAGATTTTGATGAGACAGTATGCTGGTATGGGTGGACTGCAACCTACTGTGCTTGGTGAAGCTTTATCATTCAAAGTTGAGTATTCTTTTTGTAAACAAGAGCAGTGTCTAATATTAACTGTTGTCCAAATGAGAGTGATATGTATTTGCTACAGTATGCCTACAAGCTATTTTTCCACTAAGGCAAAGGAACAAATTGCTGCCATCATATGAAAATCAAATTTTGAGCAAGTGCAGTGGCAGAAAGGTGGTGATGATTGTGATTTGTTCGCAATTGAATCCCTTTGTAATGGAGTCAACTAGTTTGAATAATTTGCAGGTACAGTATAGCTAGTATAGAATTGAGTGTTAGTAATGTTGTATTACGTGTTTTTATTTACAGTTCAGTCTTCGGAACCACTTGGTGGATTGTTTGGAAAAGAGACAACTAACAACTTTTCCAAATACATAGTAGTAGAAGGACCCCAGATAAAATCACCACAAAATACAGTGGAACCTCCCAATAAGGGACAACTTGGGACCAGGCACTTTGTCCCTTGTTCGGAGGTTGGAGGTTAACCTGTTTTTCACTTTTATTGTGTTTAATATGCAAGTACAGACCATGGTGAAGTGTAAAATGATTATTGTAGTGATCCCTTTGATAAAGTTAGTAGTGATGGAAAGTGAGAGGCTACCACATTTAGCTATATGGACATTTGGGATGCACAAGTAGGACAAGAGCTACTGTTGAAGTATGAACCAGACAATTGTTGGCCAGGTTACCTACAATTTAGCTCCTGTTGTAGAAATGTTTCTGAGTAAACACAGGCTTTGCTGAAGTAACTGGTAACAGGTTGAATTGAGGAGCTGGCTATGGTCTAGAAATTTGTATTTATCGGTTTTATGGACCAAAAATATACTGTAAGAACTTCTCAAACATAAGGCTTGAGCTAGAACCTGAAACAGCTAGCTCTATGTAACTGTGCTGCATTATTATAATTATTATTGTAATTAATCTTGTGGGTGTGGTGCTGGTGGGTGTGGTTTATTGTTAAAATACAAGTGAGCCAGCAAGCTGGTCGCTGTTCGGAGCTCAGAGGTGGTCGCTTTCAGAGGTAAGCTAGTATTAGCAGTGTATGGAAGTCGTTCTGGGGCATCTAGGTTGTCCGCTGTCTGGAGGTTGTCCGCTTTTTGGAGGGTCCGTTATGGGAGGTTCCACTGTATGGTGAAATTATACTACAGCAGTAGCGTCGTGAGAATAAGAATAAGTATTATGCATGCAACTATAGCTTGCACCCAGTATCCAAAGTGGCTAGAGAGGCCACTGTACTACAGTGATAAAAGGTAATAATTATAATCACCATGACTAAACTGTAGGTAGTTTCACAATATCTAGCCTGCATAACCTCAATCAGTCTGCTTGTTTGGAACAGTAATGACCACAAGGAGGTTTAGAGCACTTCTAGGTTCACTGGATAAGGCTCACTGCTACTGAATGTTGATTGTAGTGCAGATACTAGAAAAGGTGAAATATCTGTTGATCTTCACACTTGTCATTGTGTGAAGGACCAGGAGGAACTAGTTACAAACCTCTATCACCAATGTGCATAAATAGAAACAAAAACTACTCAGATGGACAGTCTATTTTTCTAGCGAACACTGGTCAATCAGAACATAACATGAAACAACAACCAATCATAAAAGAGAGCAAGCAAGGACATGTCAACAAGAAGTTTCTATAGCTATAGAACTATTATTATTAGCTATACCAACAAAATTATAGTGGTTGCTACATGTTACAATTAGGGTTTTTTACAAGTTACAATTAGGGTTTTTTACAAGTTACAATATTAACAAGTTACCAGTGACAGCACTGACAGGTAGTAAGTAACTAAGCCAATTGTAGTGTATTACAAACAGTACCTCTATGCATTACCAATAGTTATAATTATGACACAGGTAAATAAATAGCTAGAGTCTATCCATCACACCCCTTCTCCCTTATTCAGCAACAAACTTGTTTGTTGATTTGAGACATTGGCATTCTCTTTTCCTGGCCTGTGAACTGTTGGGGAAAAAGTCTGACAGGCAGAGACCTGGCAGGAGTCCCAACTGGTTAAAAGAGAAGGAGAAACAGATTTTGATTTGAACAAATTCTTCTATGTTCTGACTGAGCATGTCAAGTTTACTAATTATAGCATGCTATTATAGAATGTGATGTATGCATTAGCTAATTAATGTTTGTTCCTGTGTTTGCTGGTGCTTTGTTGGTTGCTGGTAGTTGAGCTTGCCTCAACATGAACCATGGTAAATTTTAAGGGTTGCAATGCTAGGCTCCACCAGTGTGCTAAGAGTGTTTGAGGTTTTCAATCTGTCCATTTAGACCAGTGCATGATGGTCAGTTTCAATAGTGAATGAGGTAAACTTGGAAAGCTTCAACTGCCAGCTTAATAGCAAGGCACTTCTTTTCAATCATTGAGTATTGATACTCCTGTTGAAGAAGCTTCTGATTCCAGTATGCAACAGGATGTTCTTCACCATCCTCTGCCTGCCGGCTGAGTACTGCATCTACCCTTTTGTCTGAGACATCTGTTTGCATGGATGATTGAAGTTTGGGCTCCTCAACACTGGCTGGATTCTTTTTAGTTCTTTAAATGCATGATCACGCTCAGCATTCCAGATCATTTTGTTGGGGTGACTTTTCCATGTTCAGGTCACTTTGTTGTGATGGCTTTTTGTTAAGTCTGTTAGTGGGGCTGCAATAGATGAATAGTTCTGGATGAACTTTCGGTAGTAGCCTGTCATTCTGAGAATATACATACGTACTTCTTTCTTGGTTCCTGGTACCTTGAACGAATCCACTGCCAAAGTCTTTGACTCTAAGGGTTGTACCAACCCACCTCCCACAACATGACCAAGGTTGCACTGATTAGCACCAAATTTACACTTCTTACCCTTGGTGGTGAGACATGCTTCTCTCAAGCGAGTAAGGACAGAATGGAGATGGGTCAGATGTTCTTCCCATGAGTCACTAAAAATCAAAGGTATGCATGCACCTGTGTAGTTGGTTTGTTGAAAGGTTGCAGGTACACTCCATAATAAGTCCAAAGGGTGTTTTAAAGGCAGTCTTGGCTCTGTTTTGTGTTGCTACTGGCACTTGCCATTACCCTCAAGATAGATCCATGCATGGTTGAGATGAAATTGGCTTTGTCAATTCAATCAATCAGTTCTTCAATCCTTGGCATTGGGTAGGCTTCGAACTGTGATACCTGGTTCAGACGTCTATAATCAACAAAGAGCAGCAACGATCCATCATGCTTCTCTACCAACACAATTTGGGCACTCATATCACTGGTTGAAGGTTCAATAATACTGGTGGCTAACATCTCGTTGAGTTCATCTTTGACAATCTGACAGTATGAACGTGGGAGTTGGTATGGGGGTAATCTTATCTCACTGGAATATTGATGTGGTGTTCTGCCATAGATGTACATCCAGGCCTGTCTTGGAATACCTCAGAAAACCTGATGTAGGTCCATAATATGGGATAGTTGTTCACTCATGGGGAGTTCAGACTCTTCACTCTTACAACTATCATTCCAGACCTGTATCTGTGGTGAAATTAGTCAGCTCTTCACTCCAGTAGCCAGTAGTGGAAGGTGCTCGCCATTTATGTAGCATGTTCACATGATACACCTTGGGTTTCTTCTTCTGGTTGTGAAGATTGACTAAGTAGTTGACTTCTCCGATTTGTTTCACAATCGGGTATGCTGAGTCAATAGCTAGTTGGTTGAAGTTAGTAGCAAAACCAAAACTTGCTCCCCTAGTTCTCATTCTGATCATACCACTGTTTCTGAGTCTCTTGAGCAGAACTTTGACCATCTCTGTCATTCGTTCTATCTTCTCGTGCATAGAAAGGATATGAGACACAACACTCTCATGCATTGCTGTGTTCATCAGCCACCCATAATTCATTCCTCGTACAGTCCTGCCATATAACAGTTCAAAAGGTGAGAAACCTGTTGATGCTTGGGGTACCTCCCAGAGCAAGTAAGGTATGAGCTTGTCCCAGTCCTTTCCTTCATTGACTGCTGCTTTATGAAGCATGCTCAGGGTCTGATTAAACCATTCTGCAAGTCCATCAGTCTGGGGGTGGTATGGTGTGGTACAAATAAGGTATACATGTTGAGAGCTTGGATGTAAATTTCATCCCCTGATCTGTCAGGATTTCCTTTGGGATTCCTACCACAACTAACTCTTCTGCTACATGCTCTGCATCAATGGATCTTAAAAAAGGAATAGCTTCAGGGTACCATGTACATACTGCTTTCCTGATCTGCGTGATATCCATTGCAATTTGACTGAATGATTCAGTGATGATGTAGAGGGGCACGCTGAGGCTTTCAGTGAGATGTTTTGTTGTATGTCTCACATGTCTGACAGTACTCTGCTACATCTTGATAAAGTGTTCGCCAGTAGAAGTGTTGGAGGATTCTTGTTGTTATATTCTGTGACTCAAGAGAGTAATATGGAGTTCCTTCACTGGATAGGTACAACTAAATGTTCTACTGCCATGTCCTGCTTGTCTCGACCTGGTGGTGTCCATGCACAGTCTGTAGAGGAGACCGTCCTTGAAGAAGCCAATACCACTTGAACATGGGTTTTCATCCGCAGCCTGACTTGCTGCCTCCAGACTAGTATCGGTCTCCTGTAATGTTTGCGAAATCAATGTCCAGGGCATGTGGGGTGATATGTGAGGTTGAGACATCTGCTTCCTACATCTCAGCCTTTGACTCCCAGTACTTTCATCTGGCCTCACACTTCTAACTCCGGGATAGTTTCACCTTCTCCAGACCTCCTTCAAACAGCTCATCTTCAAAAGTGTCCTTCCTGCAATGCTGGGTTCTGCTTTCTCAGTTACATTTGCTCCTGACCTTAGATCTAGTCCTCGGTGCTCCTTTCTTGCAGCAACATAATCATCAGCAACTTTGCAAGCTTCTTCACTGGTCTTGGGTCTCTTTTCCTTTAAACATCACCAGGGAGTGTGCTTAGTAATTGTTCCATGATGATCTAGTTCTTTGATCTCTTCAACTGATCCACAGTTCCCCAGCCAAATTGTTAAGATCTTCTAACTGAACAATCATCTCCCTGTTTGATCCCCCTATATATCTTCAGCTTAGCTGATCTTAAGCATTGGCGATAACTTTCTTCTGTGATGTCATAGTGTTAAAAGGATTGCATGTAGCCTTTACTTTCTCGTAATCACCAGCATCTGCTATGGCCATTCCAGCACAAGTCTGTTATGCCTTCCAAACTAGCTGTGGGGCTAGTTTGTATGCCCAGCATTCTAGTTTCACATCAAATGCTACTATCAGCCACTCAAAGGTGGTTAGGTACGCTTCGATGTCATCATTCTCAGTCAACTTTGCAACTCTTCTCGGCTTTCAGCCTTTTAGCTTCATTCTGTTTCAGCACTCCTCCTAGAAGACCTCTCAGCAGGTCCATCTACTGGCAAGTCCATCTACTGTTGTGTCTCCTCTTCCCCCTTTGCTCTCTCTTCATCACGTCTGACTCTCTCCTCTCGCATCTCTTCTTCATGTCGCTGTCTCTCCTCAAGTAGAACCTGCACCATACAAGTCATATCCATTGTTTCTTCCTGAGTCATGCTTTTACTTGTGGTCCTTCCTGTTTGTGTAGTCATATAATAAAAATTCACCATGGATCCAGACACAAACTAGCTGTCTTGGTAATCCTACCACTGCCACCAAACTGTGAAGGACCAGGAAGGACTAGTTACAAACCTCTATCACCAATTATAAATTGAAACAGAATGAGAAAAACTACTCACAGTCTTATTTTTCTAGCAAGCATTGTCCAATCAGAAAATGACATGAAACATGCAAGAGAGTAAACAAGGACAAGAAGTTTCTAGAATTTACACCATGAAGTGACAAATGGTTGCTACATGTTACAAGTTACATTTAAGTACAAGTTACCAGTGACAAGTAGTAAGTAACCATGCAATAGTGTGTTATAAACAGTATCTACACATAGTACCTATAATTATGGCACACAGGTAAAATAAATAGCTAGAGTCTATCCATCACACATGATTATCTGTGATGTAAGACTGTATGGAGGCTACAGTAAATGGTCTTGCTGAAATCTGTATCATTGGAAAATGGACCAAAATATGTTACCATGGTGAGAATGAAATTATTGGTATAAAATTCTGCAGACAACTGCTAGGAAGAGAGAATGTTGGTATGACTAGTCAAATACTTAGTACCCCACTTCTTCACTCCTTTGTGTGTTGGCTCTTGTAACTCTTCTTCCAGGACCCCTCAAGCTAAATCAGTGCTAAGAGAGAAACTGTGGAGTTTTCCCCCCATTGAATCAGGCAGCATGGAGCAGATTCACTTAAAAGAGAGAGATTTATCCATTGATTGAACAAGAAATTTATGTACATCTTTTTGAGGTTCTTACAGAGAGAGGAAAACATTGTATGCTAACATTACAGAGAGAGGAAAACATTGTATGCTTTTCAGCTGGGGATTTGTAACAATGTCACTGTTGAAAAAAATAGACGCAAAAAGGATTTGTCTGAAAAGTCTGTGGAGTATGTGAAGTGCCTTAGTATGATGGTAATGAAAAACCTCTTTCCTTTCAATACTCACTTGAATGGATAGCTCTTGCTATAAATTAAAGGAAGAAGATACTTTGTGAAGGGACAATAGGATGATATCACCAACATCACAACCACCACACAGTCTAAACATACGTACCTCACTGGTGAGGAGGTCGTGGATGTAGGGTGGTGTGAGTCATCACTAAGGTTCTGTACTGGAGTGTGTAAAGAAGTTATTTGCTGAAGATTTGGCTAGAAAACTCAGTAGCCTTTACTCCAAGAGTTCACTGCTTGAACATTTAACTATGCATGCAAAATTTGAAATACTTATTGAATTATGAGAGTTTCATAGGATGTGGTATATCAGAACCTTACTCTTTTACTTAATAATTAGAGTTCATTAGCTATAACCATTATTATTATTATTACATTGTGTGATGTAGTGTTAATCTTTCGTTTGGCAGATTGCTAATCTTCGCTTTTTCAATGATTTTTTCAAATGAAGTGGATGGCATTGAAGAGGTATTATAGCAACATACCATTAATAATGTCCTATTCCTTGTAGAGCAAGCTTACTTTATCTGATGATGAACACATTTTCCTTAAAAAATTGAGGAAGGGAAAGGCACAAGATCAGGATAATGTAGTGGCTAAGACTAAGGATGGACTCAAGAACAAATTCAGAGCTTTGCCATCGAGGTGGTACCCTGCAAAGAAGTATATTAGTGGAGGGAGGCATTCCAGAGATGTGCCAGAATCAGAGGATAGGAATGTGGTTATTCCTAGCCCAGTCAGGGATGCCAATCCTACAGTAGTAACAATAGATGCAGAAATTAACAGTTATAGAGATACTCATTGCTGTGTGAAAAAGAGAATTTACTGTACTCTTTGTAGCTATTATTCTTGTATAATAATTCTAATAACTATATTCATAATTAGGTGAGTAACTGATTATGCACTACTGGCTACTGAGTTATGGCTAATAAAAATGCTTATGCCATTGCTCACATGATTAATGATATAGCTTGTTTTCCCACTTTTAGCTAGTCAGAAGTTAATAACGGTGTGCTATATAATTTTGTTATTCACTCTCTCTGGGCCACTATAATCCACAAGTAAGTGGTTGAGTAGATTTATACTGACTGTTTGTGCATGTGTGTGTGTATGCATGTGTGCAGAGATAGCTTATACCCTCTTGTGAATGTTTCATCCCAACACTTCTGATAACTGTGAGCCCACTATCTATTAGCTATTATAGCTATAATCTATCTGTCATGGTCCCCTATGGCTGCCATCCTGTTGTATTCAAAGAAGTGTATACACATGAAAGAACTAATGTCATATTATAAACAGGTAAAGCCAAAAAATTAAAAGGTGATGTAGGAATGACTTCTGTGCTTGAACTGTATGCTACACTATCGCAGGTGAGGTAGCTAAATTATATAGTTACATGTAATGTCATCTCAGCCTGCACCTGCAACAGTCATCCCTACATCATCACCTTTTTTAATTTAGAATATTTTTTTGGCTTTACTTGTTTCAGAATTGATTTAAGAGCTTCAAAGTGTTTCTGGTGGAGGGGGAGGAGGGGAGGGGCATGCCCATTGCCCCCTAGATACCCCTAATTGTGCAAGTGCTGTGCTTTTGGCCATGGCCTAATGTTCAACTAGTTCCTACTCCACTGAAGTAGCTAAGCTGCTGCAGGCTAAAAAAGTTCCTAGGCTATTTAAAAGTAATCAGTGTTTCAATATGCAGTCAAAAAGAAGTGCTGAAAGAGCCAAATCTAAGATCACCAAGGAACCAACTACAGTTAAACCCCTTTAAAAGGACATGCTTGGGACCCACCATTTTGTCCTTTGTAGAGGGGTTGAAAAAAAAAAAAGCTTCAAACTAACAGCTAGCATAGGCTCCAACTTTTTGAAAACCAGTTCAAGGACACTGACCACACCCACCGTCCACGCCCAAATCATAGCTAACCCCACCCAAACCACATCTATCAAAGCATAATTTATTTGTACAAGGATGCTGACTGTGCATGCATGCACGGTAACTAGCTACTGCAATGCACTCTATAGTCATAGGACAACAACCAAATCTACACTACAGATCTAGTAGTAGTTTTCATAGCTATTGCAGTCAGTGTCTATAGACATAGTATAGTAGTACTTAACTCTACTACTCCAGCATTCAGGACAAATGGCAGGTGAATCCAGGACACAGGACAATGTCAACAATTCCAGGACGGTTGGAGCCTATGAGCTAGCTATGAACCATTACAGCTCTAGACCATCCAATTACACCTTGTAACATCTTTTGTAAAGTTGTGTATCAACTTTTGTGTTATTAATACAATGCATGCTATGGAGAGTCAGAAATACATATCACAGTCTAGCACACTGATTCTGTAGTACTGCAGTGTAGTAATAGCACACTGATTCTTACTAGTCCTGCTGAGAGATACATAGCTATCATGCAATTACTCTGCATTGTACATCATTTTGACTTTGCATGCACCAGGAAGCGCTGCATGTACAATGGAATGCAAGCGGATGCTCTTAATTGCATGTTTCTGGTTATGACTTACGTGTATATTATGTGTTTTGTTTGTTCCGCACAACCTGCACATCCTGCGTGCTGTTTTTGGTAAGAAACATAAGGTCAGACACAAAGCAGTGCCTCCAAGTATAAGAATTGTTATATGCAAAAGTCAAGGTCAATAAGCAAGTAAGTAAATGTGACACAAAATAAGCAAAAAAGTGACCTCTGACATAGAGCACTGATTGAAATTTTGTAGCTTGCATATTTGGTACATTAGCTACTGGCCACACAAGCTAGAGCTACGGCATTTTAAACCTGCATCATTATGGTCATCATGCATGCATGTGATCACATGATCCAGATAGCTAGCTCCTTACTGATTGCTGCAAAGAAATGTACTCATGAAAGAAACATGCACTATAAATCAGGTTAGTCATGTAGCTTGTTCATAATTATATTACATGTGTATGCAAACTAGGGCCAAAATAAGCAAAAATTGTTTATTTTAATTTGCATATCTAAAGTTACTACTTGGAGGCTCTGACAAAGGCTTATAATCTCATCTATATTAGGCGGGAAAACTCTGTTTCTACAGATGAAGTTTTGCTGTATAGACAAGTCTATTCTCTAAAGCTCTATAGACAGATCTGCTTTATAAACATTAGGAAATTATCTGCTTCTAGAGTGACCTCAGATTGTATGAAGTGGCATACAAGATCATATACTTACAGTTACGATCGTCTACGTAATTGTCTCCCTGAGTACACCCTGTATTACACTCTCTCCTAGCCTGCAATAATAGTAACAACAACAACAACAACAACAACTTACACACACTGCCCTACAGAGTGAAGGTAAACTCTCAACTTGACATCCAAAACCTTGAGTAAAATGACTGGTGCATTGTGACTTACAACTGTTCACCTGCAAGAAACTAATAATAATAATAATTATTATGATCATACGCATTACGCATTTCCTGCCACAGTTGTTCATCTCACCCTCTAGCCTTGTCATACATCCCTGCTTACTGTCATACAACTGAAAAGTAAAAAAAGTTATCATTGAAGACTGTGTGAACAGATATTGGGATGAAACTCATGCCATCTAATACATTACTGCATTGCAAATCATGCACAAATTTTGATGGAACTAAGTGGAACCTCTGAATAAAGGACACATTGGGATCAGGTTTACTGTCTCTTGTAGTAGAGTGGAACCTCTGAATTGAGATCAGGTCTACTGTTCCTTGTAGTACAGTGGAACCTCTGAATAAAGCACACAGGCCTACTGTCCCTTGAAGTGCCTAAAATATAGCACACTATTACTGACCAATCTGGTCCCTTGTAGTACAATGGAACCTCTAAATAAAGGACACATTGGGTTCAGGTCTACTGTCCCTTGTAGTTAGGCAGTCAGAAATTAAGTTAAACCAGATAGTAAATTTTTATTTGTCCTTTGTACAGAGGTTGTCTTTATCTTGGAGGGTCCTTTATCAGAGGTTCTACCATACACTGTGCACAACAACTAGCAGTATTAAAGTTCCCTAATATTATTACCTGTTTGATGATTGGAGGACAAGACTCTGTAAGGTTGCAACCATTTGGGTTGTTGGGTAGTAAGCAATCCTTCCCTGCTATTCCATCTTCACTGAAGAAGTAAGATTGATAAACCAATGTCCACACAGGATAGCCAGTCAACATCTTAGAAGAAAAACCATGATATGTTTACACAATCTTTCTGAGTAACCACTATAATTACCATTTTGTGGTAAACAGACTCTCTTTATATCCAGTATCATCTGGCCACTTTAATACACACAGAGTACATTACATACTATATTGCATACAGCTGAACATACAGCTGTATAGTCTTTAAAAGCAGCTTGATACTGACCTCTCTTGTTGCTGAATCAATAACAGAAGAAGTGGCTAACTCTTCTACACACAGTGAGTGACAGAGACCTTGATTCAAGGCTTCTGTCAGTGAGTGTGTACTGGTAGTTGGAGTTAATTCATCTGGTGGCTGACAACATGCTCCATTGGGTACCAGTAAGCAGGGCTCTAAGTAATTATAAATAGAATGGGTAACCAGCTTCTGTTTTTCTTCCATGTAATAGTATAGACAATATCTAATAGCATTTATGGGAACTGAACAATGTTTTATGCCTCACAATGTAATGGTGCTGAGTCCCATGAAGACGTTTATGGATTAAGAGTATGCAATGTCTTCATAGAAGTCCTTATTTCTGTATTTTATCTCTAAGTCTTAGACAATCACGAAGTCTCTGAAAGACCTTCTTCAAGTGCTCTTTATGTTCATCTAGGCTGCCTGAATGAATCAGAATATCATCAATGTAAGTTGTGACGAAGTGAAATCCCCGAAAAATCCTGTTCATCATTCTTTGAAAGGAACTAGGGACACCTGTAAGTCCAAATGGCACTTGTTTAAATTGAAACAACCCCATGCCAGGAATGCTGTTTTAATGATGTTATCTTTACTGACTGGCATTTGCCAGTACCCACTTCGAAGGTCCAATGTAGAAAATATAGCCAAACTGGAAAGCTTGTCCTGGACTTCATCTGGCATGGGCAATGGACAGGCATCTTTAACAGTTCTCTTATTCAGTTCACAATAATCAATGCATAGCCTCACATCACCGGACTTCTTGGGTACAACCACTACTGGTGCCATTCATGGGCTATTGCGTGCTCTCTTCAATAATTTGTTCATCCAGCATCACTTGAATCTGTTCTTCAACTTTCTCTTTGTAGTGTGCTGGGCTACGCCGAGGTGGTACACGAACTGGTGAGCCTGTGGTGGGGATGTAGTGCTGGGCAATGCTCGTCTTTCCAGGTGAACAGCTAAAGAGCTCCTTATACTTCTGGATTGCACTCAACAAGGAAGTACATCTGAACATTCAGGCAATTCAAATTGATCAGTGTTCTTGAACAGTGGAATTGCACATTCATCAACAGAATCTGCTGCTGTTGTATTGTCTACTGCAGCAATAGCATATCTTTTGATTTTAACACTCTGCTCTGCTTCAAATATTGCCTTTATTGCTGATTCTTCTTCCACTTGAGGTTTGACTTGCTTTTGTAAAGAGGTGTGGTTACTTGAATGTACCGTAACTGGTGTAGAACCAAAGTCCAGACTTAGTCGATGTCTCTGTAAGAAGTCAATACCTAATATAACTGGTGCAACCAAGTTGTCAGTAACAACAAAATCATGTTGTACTTCTTGCATTCCTACTTGTACAGGTACTGTTATATGACCAAGGACTGGTAATGATTCACCTGAAGCTGTTACAAGCTTCAATAAAGGTACTGGTTGCAACTTCACAGCCTTTTTTAGCTGGGTGACCAGTGATTGACGTACCAGGGATACAGCAGATCCTGAATCCAACATCATTTCATTATGTATACCACCTAAGGTACCAGTGAGAACAGCAGCTTGGGACTTGACAGATGCTACAGTAATTATATTGACATTGTTTGGGCTTACTGGTGGCTGGGACGCCTGCTGCCCATTACAGGAGCCCCATACTCATTTCCCTGCCAGCAGTCCTTGGCTTGATGTCCAATCTGATTGCAATTAAAACAAAGACATGAGTTTATCATTTTGTTGGTGATGCCTTGGACAATCTCGTTGTATATGCCCTGAACGATTGCAAGTAAAACATCATCTTATGGCTCGAGGCTGCCTGTCCTGTCGATTAACTGACAAGGCTGCTACTTGGTGTGTTAAATCAATGACTTTTTCTTTCAACTGTTCTAATGAAGACACACTGGCTGCAGCAGAACTTGGCTCTGGTTCATGGATTATCATCAGCAAACGTGTTCTTTCAACAGCTTTGTTGAAATCTATAGCATCACCTGTAGCTCAAAGTTGACGACTTATGCTAACAGGAAGTCCAGTTAGAAACTGATGTAGTGGCAATTGTGTGCGTGATACTTCATCAATATCAGGCATGGCATGTTCCAACATTGTCTTCAGGTCATGTACAAACACTGATGATGCTTCTCCAGGGTGTAGTTTCCTGTGGTGGAATTCTTCGAGGGTTGAAAATGCCATACGCATAATTTTCTCAATTATTTTTCCTTTTGCAGTCTTATAGTCCTTTTGTTGCTCATCTTCTAGCTCTAGCCAGATTGCAAGAGCTTCTCCTTCCAGTAGGGTTGGTAACTTCTCAGGGTTTGTGTGGCTTCATTCCATTCATTAGCTCTACTGCAGATTTCAAAGCGTTTGAACCACTGGTTGGCATCACCAGTCAGTGGCAAATGAGGAAGGTACACTGATATGACATAGGCCATCCCCTTGGCTAACGTTTAAGTCAGTATAGCTAGTTCCAATTCTCTGCTACCAATGAAATATAGCCAGATATTCACAAATGATAATAATGTCTCAGTCTGAGTCTGCATGAATCACTATTGATCTGCTGATCTAACATGTGACTTGTTAATAATAATGTGGTTAACATGTGAAATGTTAAATCATTAGTATGTCCTTATATGGCATAGTTAAGGGCACTTCATAGGACTACCAGCCTTCTCATTATTCAGTACACTATTTGAGCCAAATAACACACTGGAAGCCATTTTGTTTTGTCATCCAGCTTTGGAAGCCTGTTGGGATCCAAAGCTGCAAGGCAGTGCTCCTTGTTTTCCCCTACTAAGCCATTTATACACTGGATCTTGCAGATGTAGCGATCCCTAGTCCAGGCTATAGGTATTTAGACTGTGTCCTGCCCAGATATCTGCAGGGCTAGTAACTAATAAACTAATCTTCTAACTGTACTGTTTGTAACCCAGTATGCAGCCATAGCTACTAATACTAGCTACAGCTGCTATCTTGAAGGAGAATTTAGTTTGGCATTATAGTGAGACCAATTTGACTAGTCTTAATTCTCAAAGAGCAATGGGAGAGTGTGCTCTACCTTATATTTAAAGGGGTGGTTGCACCCCACACGGAATGGTCAAGGTGATGGGCTAGTAAATCATCAATGCAATAGTTAAAGGGGCGCCTCATCATGTTATTAAAGTGTACTGTGTAAGGCTCCCATCTACCTGTAGCAGGAACATGATTTGACCCTTCCCACCTTAGTCAGCCCCACTAGGAGTCAACTCTGGGGTATTTCATAGGAAGCTAAATTAGAAATATAGTTAACTAGTACTGTATTGCCACCACTCCTTAATTAACACCTTACAGAAGATTTTCCCTAGACTATGAGCACAAGTAAAAGTGGAACTAAATGACATAATAATAATATAATACAATATTACTAGGACATGATACACATGACAAGAGGCAGTGAGATATACATGACAAGAGACAGTGTCCAGACACTACTGACAGAGGCAGTGGGACAGTAGGACATGACATGTCATGTGTACCATATTACTCTAGTGTCTCACTGTCATGCATATCATGTCCTAGTGTCCTACTGTAAAGTGTTCTTGTGTTGTGGTCATGATTATATATCATTTAGATCCACTTCTGCTTGTACTTACTCCCAGATTTTCTCTTTCCAGCTACTGAAACCTGTTGGCTAACAAGTTTTTGCAAGAAGTTTCCATCATGAATGCAGTTGTCAATTTCCTGAAAGGTACAAACTAAAACCACACCCATTTTAGTATACCACACCCCCAAGTCATGCTCATTATTTATAGCCACAACCCACTTTTAGTTTAAAGTTTAATTATAACTAGGGTGTGATGCTGAGCTGACTGCTGGTAGTGGCAGTTAGGGCTTTTCCAATTATGCTATTCTTTTATGCTGCAATTTTTAATCCTAAAATGTACTAATTATGCTCAAAGTATAAGTAATGTGCTCAAAATTTTAATTAAAAAAAGGTCTTTATTAGAAGACATGAAAAATCCTGTAACATCATTTGAAATTTCTATAGCTATAATCCTCTAAAGAATTTAAAGCATTTTGAAGCAAAGAAAAGACTCTTTCAGCTGCTGCTGAAGATGGTTGCACCAAAAGAATCTGCTTAAAGCACTAGACCATTTAGGGAGTTCATTCTCATGTGCTTGCCACCATTGTAGCTGCATGACCTCTGTAGACACACCATCAGCCTTGGATAAATACAATGGTAACTCAACCTTCTAATGTAGATGGAGTCAAAATGGGAAGACTTTGAGGGTATCGATATCTGCACTAGTAGGCTCTAGTTCCGCAGTTCATTTTTTTTAACAGACAAGCATTTGATGTTTGTTCAGTGTTGTACTATTGAGTGTTCAATGTTATACATACTGTGTGTCCCTACTTAGGGCATCCCAAGGTTGGACAATCTGTTAAATTCCCTTACTGCGCCAGATGTTTGGGTACACTATGCATGTTGAATTGTGAGTGATGCATGGCCACCTAGCTACCTCCTTCTACAGCATAATATGTATTCCTATAGCTCTAAAGAAGTGTAGTGGTGGGGTAAAACCTGTTTAAGATTATAAGATTGAGGAGGGAAGGGATTAGGATAAAGAGAAAATACATAAAATAAAGGCCACACTAGATATCATGCTTCTGGAACACAAAAATAGTAAAAAGTTTTCATCATCACTCAAAAAATTAATGAAAACTTCTAAATAGTTTTTCCTCCATTGATAAATTCTTTAGTTAGTCTGATGTGAAAGCTATTTTTGTCTTGGCATGTTGTAATGGTACAAGTGACAAGCACATGCTAAAACAGTCTAAGCTTGTAACTATAATTGCCACGTGACTAGGACTTTCCTAATTATTCTATGTAGGTAGCATAATGGTACAAGAATAACAAAAATGTTACAAGATAGCGTAATTAATGGTCCATGGAGTATTAGCTTATTATGCTCAGCTGAGTCAGCTTGAGTAGCCCCTATGGTGATTTCTACCATGGCATCTTGTGAAAGTTCCTCTTACCTATCCTATGAAGTGGTGCCTACTGAACATAGACTTAGAGCTCCAATCTAGCCAGAAAGAGGAGCCCAGCATAAGTAGCCAAGAGAAGTAAAGCAACTGTACATGTTGAAGAGATTTGAGTGATATCCAATTTATAAATTCCTCTTCATCAGTATCTAAACTGCTTTGTGTTCTCTACATCTGATTCACTAATAAACAATACCTCATCACCATCACTAGCTTTCACTGTTCAATTCTAAAGTTATCAACAGGAAGTTAGTAACCTAGCTAAAGTTCATTCACATTCTTGAGCCCTAGCAAAAAATAGCAATAACTAGCAAAAATATTAATAGCCAGCGAATAATATAAACTGGCATAATAATTATTAATAGCTAGCAAAAATATTTAATACAACTACAAATGCTAGGAGACTCAATCGCAGGGCCACTTTTTTGATGATGCTGTGTACAATACCACAGCAAAGTTAGCTGTATGTCCCTTAAACAAGTATACAGCACGCCATTGACCACACAGAATGGCAGACAGCACATACAGAGGATCTAGTCATGTGGGTACATAACTGAAACTACACGTTAATTAAAAATACAAGGTGCTTATGTGAACATGAAAGTATGAAGATAAGTAAGATGGGTTAAGTTATATATCTTGACCATGCTATTAGCAATGCTCTGACAGTGTATTCTCTGGTAGGCAGGATTTATTAAGAATTGAACCTTGAAAATTATTTCATTATTTTGTCTCAAAAGTATGACATAGTATATAGCTAGCGGTTTGTCAGTGAGCTTTCTACACATGCATGTACCCACAGCTAGGTCACGGCTTTCCCCATATGAAGTCTGCAAACTGATATGATGATGTATTGACTTTTTGTTTTTCTTGGTTGCTAATCACTCTGGGTGTCACTCTCATTATCATCCTAGCTATATTCTGCTGCCTGCGTAGTGAAGAGCAACAGCCATTATTGGAAGAAGAAAGAAATAAAGAACGTCATAAGCAAGAGAAAAATGACAGAAGTATGTACTGTATCAGTGATTACCAGCTTCATCTTGAAATAAACAATTATCATAGAAGAAGCATTTGACCTTGCTAGGACCTTATGGACTGACAAGTACAGCTACACCAGAGACCTACCAGATATAGGTGTGTTCCATAATCACAACTATTGAGATCATGTGCCAATTACATGTAATGACACTTGTGTAATAGCTACACAGAAAATTAAGCTTTCTATTCATAGAGATTAGTAGTTACATTGTATTTAGGATGTAGACTACAGAAATATTGGTCCTTAAGAGAGAGAAACAGAGAGCAGTTCTTGCAAACTATAGTGAGTCTGTTTAATAGTGTATTATCAATTACTACTCAGTGGTGTTGTCTCACAAATACAGGCTCCGTGTTCTAAGAAGTGTCCCATATCTTTAGATGATCGAGAAACACTTGATTCTCTCTCTGACCTTTATAAATATTTGAGCTCTTTAAAAGTGAGTCAGTAAAATATGACATTAATAGTGATCATGTATTATCTCTGGTATACAGCATCCTTACCTTCAGACCATCACTAAGTTTACATGTGTGTCAGGTCAAGTCAGTATCATCCAACCATTGTTCAAAAATGGTTCACTCAGAGACAGGATCTTCAAAGTATGTGATGTTTATAACAAGATGTATCTCTAACATTGAATATGTTATATTTAGGATAAACCTACTGCTGACTGGAGTGATAAGTATGCAGGTAAAGGTCAAACCTTACCTCCAGACATGATTGCTACCTTTGGAAAACAGATCTTAAAGGTAAACTATAAATCATACTATAACACAATCTCTGTGTGGAGAGTTTTCCTGGGCAAAATGTCATTATATCTTAAGTATCTTTGATCCCTACAGGCTGTGAATTTTCTTTACGATGTTGGTTTCCCTCTCCTCGGTCACATCCACACAGGAAATGTCTTTATGGAGGTCGATGAGGAGGGGAAGGAGGTGTGTAGACTAGGAGGATATGAGAACACACTGCTAGGATATAGGACACCCTTCTATAAGAAAATACTTGAAGGGGGACATCTCAATAAGATTGATGTAATAATGTTTGGTAAGTTTAGAACAACAACAACAAAAACAACAACAAAGTAATGACAACAAAAATAGCAGCAACAATAGCAACAATACCCTCATGGTTTAGTGTTTAGTATGTTGTATATTTACAGGTCATGTGATATACCAGATGGCCTCAGGGCAGGTTCTTGTAGATATATATCCTAGTAAAGAGGAATTTGAAAGAGTGAAAGATATTCCTGAAGTCTTGGAAGTATTGCACTTCATTTTTGACACAGAGTGGAAGGGATCCTACTACAAGAAAATACTCAAGAGGGTAAACTGTAATATTCTCTATCAGGTCCTGTTCTATCTATGTCATGTGTTAGATTGAGAATCATGCATTCTTCAAAAGAGTACACCTTACTAAGGTATGTCATCCCAGTTCATTTTAATTGCAACTCTAGTATTGAAACTATATTACACTATACAGTTCGAGAACAACATTAAACTCACTTACCCACTCAAACAGCTCCTAGCCAAGGTTAGGAGAGAAAAACCTGTTGTTACAGATCAATTCACCATGAGTTCTGATGGAGGTTAGTGATAACATGTGAATGTGTGTGTATTGTGATTTTGTAGTTTACAGTCGAGTTTGATTTTATGAAGACAACAAAATCTTACTCCAAGATGTATTCAGAGAGAGAGTCTTTAGCACAGATAGGTATCTGTGATGATTATTCTGTACCACTAACTATATAACTGTGTATAGGATGGAGAACTAAGAGAGTATGGAGTAAAGCTACCTGTGAACACCATGGTGAAGGCCTACTCTCTCTAGTGAGTACAAAAACTGTATAGCATAATTAACTTATTCAGAAGTTTCTTTCTATTCTAAGCACTCTATTCTATGCTATTTTATGCTAACACTATTCTTTATTCTATTCTGTGCACACACTACTCTATTAATGCTCACGCTATTTAAACATAGTATATGCTATTCTATTCTATTCTATGCACTATTCTATTTATGATGCAGACTCCAGTTCCCTCTACTTGTCCTATCTTTGTTCATGATAGCATCAAGACATTGGAAAAGCTCCTTACAACTATAAATGTTAGTCACACTCGGCTACAACTTCTGTCTCCATTTATCTCACTGTCTCCTCACAGCATCCTCACATCCAGCCAGTACATGGAATTCATTATCGGAAGATAGAGGAGAAACATGTGGTCATCATGTTCCAACAACTGAGGGCACGTGGCTCCATCAGGGATATAATCTATAAAGTGAAATATATGCCACACATGATTCACACCAAGTTATTGTAATTTATCTCTGTGTAGTGTACTCCATTACAGCAGTGGCATTCTAAATACACCAAAAGAAAGTGCACATTCGATGGTAAGGAGATAGCTCTATTTGGCCACCAAATATTAGAGGTAAATGTTTGTTTTTACTATAAGTAGCTGTGCAGATGTATATCTTCTGTTCATTTCCAGGCTGTTTCCTTCCTCTATCAACTGGGGTTCCCACCTCTAGGACACATCCATACAGGGAACATATTTGTGGATGGAAACACCTGCCGACTAGGGGGATATGAGAACACACTGCTAGGATACAGAACACGTCACTATGACAGATACAGATATCACTTGGAGAGTATAGATGTCATTATGTTTGGTGAGGAGTGACCTTAGGAAGAGGTTAATCATTACTATGGCAATGTTACAGGTCATGTGATCTTTGAGATGTGTACAGGGAAGGAGATAAACACTCTGACACCATCAGATAGAGATTACAAAAATGTTAGTGACAGACATGTCAGGGAAGTTCTCAAATTTATATTTACACAAGAAGATGATGAATTCATCCATGGAATTGATGAGGTATTTTATGGAAATTCAATTGCTGTAGGCCAGGTATAGCTGTGTTTAGTAGGAATTCAAGCACATACATAGAAATACTAATATCATCAACAGTCAGTCATGTAGCCACTTTCTGGAGAGCTCTTATGAGAACTCTGGAATAGTTATTTTAATTCTCATGTCTACAGATAATTGCTCATGACTTTTTTAAAGACATATCCTCTTTCTCTGGTGATGGTACTGAAAAAGTAAGTTTGCAATTTTTATAAGCATGTAATACAGAGCCAATGGCTGCATGACCATTCACACAGAGTGAGGGCACTGACTTATCTAAAGATGCACGAGTTCTCCTCCAGAAAGTGAGGAAGGGGAAACCACGAGATCAGAACAGTGCAGTGAAGAGAACCAAGAATAAAGCACAGGAAATGCTGAAGTTGAATAGAGAGAAACAAGTGGAGGTTGATGTACATGGAAAGAAACATTTTAACACTGCTGCTAACATAATTATTTAGCTATGGCTATATACTGTATACGTGTCTAAATGATTATATACTAGACATGCATAGCTAGCTAACTCTGTTATTGAAACTGAACATTAGTTCTGTATCTGATGGTTGGACATCACTGGGAAAGAATGTTTCCTTGAAAAAATTTTTTCACAGCACTTAGCTATTTTGCCATGTTCTTGTGTTTCTTCTTACCAACTTTAACAAGGAGATCCTTCATTTCTTCTGAACACTCACCTGCTGCAGGAGAAATATATCTAGTGGTACACACCTAACTTCTAGCTACATACCTATATAGCTACATGTTATCTTCTTAGTCACATCTGCTTTGTTTGCAAATATTTCCAGTATTAGCTAGCTACTATTGTTGTTTAGTTAGTAGTTTTGGACTATTAGTTAGTTTTCAGTTAGTTATTGGAATCTTACAACATTTTAGTACAGTTTTAGTTAGTTACAAGAGCCTGGTATTTCTTTTAGTTTAGTTTTAGTTAGTTACAAGAGCCTGGTATTTCTTTTAGTTTAGTTTTAGTTAGTTACAAGAGCCTAGCATTAGTTTAGTTCTAGTTAGTTACAAGACCATGGTAGCTATTTTGGGGCAATCAACTTATACAATCATAGTTTAAGTTAGTTGGAAATGTAATTTTTTGCTTCCATGGGATGAATGCTGCTTGTTAACTACAAACATTAATAGAATAATTATCAGCTGGAGGTGTGCTCAACTAATATTAGATTCAACCTCTGCTCTCATTAGTTTTAGTTTAGTTTTTGGTGCAATATGATGTAAATAGTTATAGTTTTGGCAAGTAAGTGAACTACAGTTTAGTTTAGTTTTAGTAGTGAAGAAATTAGTGAACTATTATCCATTTTAGTTTTAGTTTTAGTTAACTAATACAACAGTGCTAGCTACCTGGTCAAGTGCTATAATACACATTTCACTATCTAATGGCAAAACCCCATTAAGGCCCAAGACAGATAAAATTATAGTAAACATATAATAATATTATACTTCTATATGTATATACACATAATGTATATAGCTAATGCATTAATTTTAAAATGTTGGTCTCCTCAGAGCAACTGGAGACCTGATTGTGGACTGGCACATGCAGCATCTTGTTGAAAGCAGGTCTATACAAAACATCAGATCATTATATTATATCCCAGACCCAGGGCAGATAGAGTGGCTACATACTGCAATTATAATGCCACTGTAATAATTATGACTTCTCTAGGGCATATGTCAAACACAGTTGTGTTAAAGTTGCCTTCTACCATAGATCCACATACTTGCCAACCTCCAAATTGGCAGGACATAAAGCCAAATTTAGCAGGATTTTACCCTGTTTGGCAGGACCAACCCCACCCCCCATACATAATATTATCTATGCATTTTTAAAAAAGGTAATAGTATATTATTAATAGTGATAGATGATGTTTAATCTTTTTTTAGGCTTTCCATGCTTTCTGTAGCATAGTGTCATTAATTTGATGGTTGTTTAAATAACATGGTTGATCATTACATTTAATAGGTCACACACTGTGGATGGATCTAGCTGTGGTCACTCCTCTGTCTCAATTTTTCTCACCATACTGAAAAGTACACCACCAGAAGCAACTGAAAAATCAGTTGAACAAATATTGCAATAAGCAGATGAGGGTCCCTTATTGCTTGGCTTCATATTAGCTACATTTCTTCCAATCATCCTGCCACTTACTGTTCCTTAGTCTTCTTTCAAGCAAGTGGATCAAGTGAAGAAGCAGTGGCTACATCTATTGTTGTATGACTGCTGCTCTCAGTCTGACTACCACTAAATGAAGGCTCCATCTGGCCAAAAGTAATCCTTATAATGAAAGTTCAAAGGTCATACTTATAATAAAATTGACGGGAGAAAAGACTGTATCCCCGGGAGAAACGGCAAATTCCCGGGACAATCCTGCCAAAAACGGGAGAGTTGGTAAGTAAGGTTCCAGTTAATTTCACTGTAAATTTACTTTCGCAATTTTTTTGGTAGGTAAAGAGAATCGAAAATAATATAATATGACAGCATAGCTAGTTAAAATAACATTTTTATGAAGTGTTTTTTCCCCCTTCCATGGCAGCACAGTTAGGGTTGGATGAAGGTTATTTTTTTTTAATGCAGACCTCTGAAATTTTTGTAGCTAGCTAGCTATATAGCTAACAGCATAGTCAGCTAAAACACCACATTCAATTATCAACTTTTAACACCTTACAAATTCAAAAGCATTACCTAATTAAAATCCCTACCAGTGAAAATAAAAAAATGTGTCTTGTAAATGACAGATCTACAGTATTCTCATTATTTGCCAAAAACTGTGAGGGATCAATTGTTGACTGTAAAAATGCTTGTGAGGTCCAGATAAGTGATGAAGTTAATTGTTATACCTGTTAAACAGTGATGTAATTCAGTGATGTAATTAACAAGTATTTCATGCACACCCACGGGTGTTTCAATTAGCCTGCGCAATGGACATTAGCTTGTAAATGAAATTTTTTTCCCTACAGCATAGCAACAACATAGCAACAACCTTGTACTAATGTAGTGGGTGGCTTTAAAAGCCTTTTTAAGGCCTAGGGAGTGGCCTATACCATGTGGAGTTTATTTAGCGATATCGAGGAAGGATCAAATTTCAAGCCAGTGAAAGAGCGGAGCCAAAAGTAGTTAGGATCTCGGCGTACAGTTAATTGAATTTGGAGAAGCTGGTCAACCTTTGACAGTTTACCTGGGCCCATAGGGAATTTTTCTGCTCTCGATCTGAAGTTAAGAGGTAGGCCTATTCTCCAGCTACAAGTTGATGCCAATTTCTGCTCGGGTACATTTTGTTTGAAGCAGTTCTGAGGCTAAAAGTAAGTACATGTTTTTTAATACATGGTATGTACAAGAAGAGGTGGGATAATAAATAAATAGTTATTCAGAGAATGTTTTTTTTCTTTTCTTAGGGAGTGGGAGTTTTTGAATGTTTTCTGGGCATACTTGAATTAAGTGGCTATTTAAAATGGCTTTTAGTCTCCTGACAGGATTTGGCATATTTTCATAGTTTCGACGGATGGAATTAAATTTTGAATGTATAGATTCTGCTCCTTGCTCCCCTAAAAACCCAAAACCAACTCTCCATTTCTTCAGGAAGGGCACCACATGGTCTTCTAACATGTGCAATTTTGGGGTCACTGTTGCATGTGGGAAGAAGTCCTTATAAAGAGTTATAAACTTGTCTATGTCGGATTCTGTGGAATTGACATTAATTTTAAACATAGATCACAGTGTGTGACTGACCAAGAATTTTCAACTGATCATCAGAGAGTGTCTCACTACCATCATATACCAAGTGGCACTTGCCAAAGGCAGAGAATATCTTGACAAATGTAGTGGACACAAACTGTGCTTTTGGCAGAAGCTGAGGACATCTGGCGTGTGATAACTTAGGGACTGACTCACAGAGTTGTGTCTTCACATTCACCTCCTGATGATAGGTAGGTAAGTATTGTGAAACTGATTGTGTTATTTGATGATAATAATACCTTGAGTGCCCTATGCACATGATTTCCCACAAATGTGCCACTATAGTATGCTTGTCGATGCACATTGAAAGAAGCCAATGCAGCATCTAAATTACGGATGAAGGGTCCATCCTTTCTAGATAGCCCTTTCTTCTTGGTTGCTGCCAAGACTGCCAACTTTTTCTCCTTTAAAATAATAATAATTTGCCCAATTCAAATGCTATATACAGTGCAACCTTGATTCCAGGCTATCATAACATACACTAATGGCTTTGCCTGATGTCTAGACTAAGTTATGAACCAGGTGCCTGGATAAGGAACATTATACTGTAGAATCTGCTTACTATATCTGTCCTCTCTTTTTGTTTCTCCTTTGTATAGCTGGTGGTAGCCTGCAGTGTAGGGTCTGTGGTGGGGTTGGTGGAGTTAAGGGTTAGGAGAGAGATGGCTTGATCCAACCACTTGATCTCGTTATCAAGCTTGGTCTTTTGATCTAAAAGCACCCTCTCCTCCCGCACAGCACCAGAGTAGTCTCTGTAGGATTGCCTGTCATTAATGTGAGGAATGGTCTTATCTGCCATCTCTAAGTCCAGAAGATGGCACTCGTCTTCCAATAAGGTGAAGAGCCGGAAAAACACACCTAGTGTGATGTGGAGCCCTGGTAAGCAAACCTGGAAAAAGATATTGGCTGTTTATAGTCAATGAGTTGTAGATTAAATATACCTCCTCTAAGTCAATTTCGAAGAAGTGGGGGTTAATTACATTGTTGTGTAGCTTTGCTACTTTGAGGTTGCCTTTCCCATAGGTGAGAAAGCGATGATGATCAGCCTTGATGGTGTGGAGGGATCTTGGGGAAAACTTGCCATCCTTGCTCCGATCTGCTCTAGACACCTTGAGACTGTCACTGTCAATGTTGCACCACAGACAGCAATGACGTCCTATGAAGTTTGACTCAGGTATTATAATACTTCAATTTAGAACCATGTGCATACCACTTGCTCCAGAAAGGCCATACATTATGCACAGAAAGGCATAATCCCCTGACAAAAAGGCTTTGATGGTGAAATCTTTGCCAGCCGAGTTCCTTATTGGCATGCAAGTCATTCATTAGAATGATAATATATTATTTAGGATTTGTGTTTACCTCCACTTGAGATTTTTTAAATCATCCACCTGTGTCTTGTATCTGTCAAGTACTAAGTGGAGGTTAGTACTTGTGTCTGGCCCCTCATACACCACAAAAACACAGGTATTAGCTGGGGAATTTGGATGTAGGCAGTTGAGAATTTGAAAGTGAACTTTCATGCTGCTTCCACCCTTATCTCCACCAATTTTGAGCCAGATTTCATCGCTGGGTATGAATTTGTGAGTTACTAGTCTTCCCAGTCTAATTTAGGATAGGAACTTTGTTATGGTATATCCGATGTGTATTCATTATTATTACTTATCACTCTGATCCAGCAGCTGCACAACTTTGGCAACCAGGTCAGGAATGCAGGCCATTGGGGCTTTCCTCACTTCTTCTCCACCAGCACCACCGTTGATGGAGAAAGTGAAAGGTAGAGCCTCACACTCGATCAGGTGCCCCACTAATTCTTTTGCCAGGGATCTCTCTTTGGCTTCACTATCAAGCCTGATGTTCCAAGCTCCAAGCCACCTGTGAGTTTTCTAATAGCTATTTCTTTACACAATGTATCTAGACATACCTCCTGAGGGTCCTAAGCTTATTCCATGTGATGGATAGGTCAGCTTTCATGGCAAGAACATCACCACTGGGTATGATTACTGGCTCAGACAGAGCTGAATCAAGCAACCTTTCTCTGTCTTGTTTTGTCAGAATTTGGAGTTCATGTGACAGCTGTTCAGTAGATGAACCCTTACTTACAATATCCCGGACCAGCATGATCTCATTGCTTCGTCTTTTGAGGGTTCTAGGAGAAGCTTCACTGGACTCCACTCTGGGACTAGTAACTCGTACAAGAGACACGGGCTGCGAAGTAAGTAAATTTTTATGAACTACTGGTTACATTATTTTTATTAAATACCTTTCCTGTAGAAGACCTGCATGTGACAGGCCCACTGGTGGGAAAGAGTTTTCTGTGAGTAGCCCCATTGTGTGTATTTTCATGAGTGAAGGGGACTGATATAAATCTTTTGATAAGATGTGTTCGACGGAAATAGCTGCTAATTGTGGGATCATTGTTTGTTCGCAGCTGGACTGGAGGTGAGTCTTCAGATGCTGGAGCTGATCACTACAGTGGAGCAACAAGCTACCCATGACCTCCAATGATAATTGTGAGGGTGCACACAAATCATTTGGATTCAAGGTATTTCCGTTGCAGGGACATGAAAATAATGTACTGTTAATAATACATTCTGCACATAGGTAATGCCTGCAAGTTGAAATCTCAATGGCCTGGGATGGAATGCACTGGCATACTTGACATAAAACATGGTCCAAGAACAGAGATGGGAGGAACAAAGACTTGTGTAGGGGGAAGGGAGCAAACTCTGGGGCCTTGACAGCATTTATTTTTCTTACAATATTCCTTAAAATACTTTCGTCTATGCTAGGTCTCCCCATCTTCCTCTTTCTTGGCCGACCAGCACTGGCTGGTGTGCACACAGAACATTCACTGCTGTTATGGGCAGACCAGGAATGTATGTTCAGTATTGGTCCTGTATCCCCTTCTAAATTAGCTCTTCTGAGTGTTAAAAAACAGCTGTTGCACAATGCCGGAGGGAAGATTTCATCCGGTTCCTTTTCTACTACTATGCCATATACCTTGGCCAAGACAGACCTACTTGGTTCTTCGAGTTTGTTATGATTATGTGTCCCAGTTGACCTGGCACACACCCTACATTTGTTTTTTAGGTGGGACTTATGTTGCTCTATTTCTATGTTTTGCAAAATGTACCCATAATATTATATACATTATAATAATATTCAATGCTTTACCTTCCTCTACTTATCAATACAATTGATCTGAAAATTCCCTGTGGCCTGTGGTAGACTAGACAAAGGACCGCCTTCAAGGTTTGAAGTGATGTTGCTAAGAAACAGGTTGCGCAAAAGTTTTTAAAGCGGGGCTGTGCTGCGCAAGTGTTTGCATTGCACCTAGCAGGTCCTGATTGACCTTTTACAGTATTTATACTGTGTTTATTGGCCCCTGTGGAGGTCACAAGTTCCTAGGCAACCACCAGGTATGGTTGCTAAGGCAGCCTATCCTCGTTATGGTTAATCTAATTACGTGTTCTAATAATACGTAATGCCGGTTTGAAACACCCGTGCACCACATTCCATCAACCACATGTGATTTTATACAGCTGACTTGTAACTCTAGAATTTTCTTGTGTGTCACATGTTGTTAAGCATATATCAGTGATTCATTCTATTAATTATTGTTTGAAGTGAATTGGCTCTGCTAACAGGTTATGGGCCCAGTCTGAGTGTCTATTCTAGTCAATCCCTAGTCAGTAATAGTTCAAGATATTAAGCCTGATGGGAACACCAACAATGTGGTCCATTGAGAAGCTGGATAGTTCGAACTGGATGACATGGAAGTTCCAGATGAAGCATCTGTTACTGGCAAAGGAACTTTGGGGATTTATTGATGGTACTGAAGTCATCAGGGAAGGGGCAACAGCAGTAGCATGGACAGAACATCAGAAAAAGCCCAAAAGGCACTGTCAACTCTTGTTATGGCTATAAACACTTCACAGCTCTATCTAATTACCTCCTGTGAGAAACTTAAGGATGCTTGGGATGCTTTGTGCAATCATTTTGAGAGAAGTACACTAGCAAATAAGAAGGAGTATTTCCGTATGGAAATGAAGGAAAACAACCATTGAGGCTCATTTGAAGAAGATGAAAGAGCTCACTGACAAACTAGCTGCTATAGGAGCTCCAATATCTGAAGAAGACCAAGTGGTAACACTGCTGGGCAGTCTACCCTCAGATTACTCCACCCTTGTAACAGCCCTAGAAGCTCGTGCAGATGACCTGACATTGGAACAAGCCTTGATTCATGAAGAAAGAAAGAAGAGTGAAAGGTATAAGCTTAGTGATACTGTTACTACTGTAGAGCAGAAGGCCCTTATGGGAAGACAGACAAGGCAACTGAGGTGTTATGGGTGTGGAGAGATTGGACACTATCGCCAAGAATGCCCCAAGAGGAAGTCACCACATAATGCTAAATCAGCTGAGGTGAAGCATTCTGATACAGATACTGAATATGCCGGAGCCTTTGCAATGTCTGTGAAATTTTCTGATAAGGCAGCCAGGTGGCTAGTGGACTCTAGAGCATCTAGTCACATGACTCACAGAAGGGAGATACTCACATACTATAAAAATCCTGAGAAAGTCAGCTTGGGAGATGGTCGTTTTGTTGATGCAGTTGGGGTTGGGAATGTCCACCTTAAGATGCTGTTTAAAGTGAGTGAGCCTAAGAAAAGTGTGATGTATGAAGTACTGTATGTACCTAAACTTGCATGCAATCTGTTTTCAGTGAGAGCAGCAGCTTCTAAGGGTAACATTGTTAAGTTTGGAAAGGTGAGATGCTGGATAAGAGATAGCAAAGGTATTTTGCGTGGCATGGGCTCACTAATGGACAAACTGTACCAACTGGATTGTGAATCAATTATACATGAGCAGGCTTCAGTTACATCAGATATAAGTAGTGCTGATCTGTGGCACCAGAGGCTGGGACATATCAGTGGGCAGCGTCTCAAGGAAATGGTCTCAAATGAAATGGTAACTGGAGTGAAGATACCTGTATCAGCTGCTGAATTTTCTTTTTGTGAGGGCTGCATTGAAGGAAAAATGCAACGGAAACCATTCAAACCAGTGGGAGAGATTCGCTCTACAAGAAAGCTGCAGCGTGTCCATAGTGATGTTTGTGGACCTATGCCTACTGAGTCAATTGGAAAGAGAAAGTACTTTGTGACATTTATCGATGACTTCTCCAGATGCTGCTCAGTCTATTTCATACGGAACAAATCAGAAGTTTTTGAGAAGTTTAAAGAGTTTGAGGCACTTGTTACAAATGATTGTAACCAAAGGATTTGTGTACTACGGTCTGACAATGGTGGTGAGTATGTCTCAGAGGAGTTTGAAGTATACCTGAAATTGAAAGGAATTCACCATGAATTGACAGTCCCTCATACTCCTGAGCAAAATGGAGTTGCAGAAAGAATGAACCGCACTCTTATGGAATCAGCAAAGTCTATGATATCTCATGCTGGATTGCCAGACAGCTATTGGGCAGAAGCAGTGGCCACTGCTGCTTACATAACAAATCATACGTCCACAACAGCATTAGAAAAGATGACTCCATATGAGCAGTGGTATGGAAGGAAGCCAGATCTTAGCAATTTAAGAGTGTTTGGCTGTGTGGCCTATGCTCACATACCTGAGAATCAGCGACAAAAGTTCAATAAGAAAGCTGATAAATTGCGATTTGTTGGCTACAGTATTAAGTCTAAGGGGTACAGGCTACTTGATGAGAAGACATCAAAGGTCCTCATACGAAGAGATGTAATTTTCAATGAAACCAATTTTTGTCAGTTAAAAGAGACAGGAAATGATTCTCTTGAAGTGAAAATGAGCTCAGATGACTCGGAAACTTGTGAACCCGAAAGGCACGAATATCCTCAACGACAAAGGCATGTACCAATCAGGTATGGTATAGACGAGTATGTAAACACTGCTGTAGAATCACTTGGTGATACTCTGACCTCTGAACCAAGCACTTTGGAAGAAGCACTTACTAGTGATCATGCTACAGAGTGGAAAGCAGCAGCTGATTCAGAGTACCAGTCACTCGTAGACAATGATACATGGGAACTTGTGGAGTTACCTCCAAACCGGAAAGCTATTGGTTGTAAGTGGGTTTTCAAAGTGAAGTGTGGAAGCAATGGAATAGTGGATCGCTATAAGGGACACCTGGTAGCCAAGGGATATGCTCAAAAGTATGGAGTAGATTACGATGAAACATTCTCTCCTGTAGTTCGGTTCTCTTCCATTCGAACACTACTTGCATTTGCTGTGCAGAATGACATGCTGGTTCACCAAATGGATGTTGTGACAGCATTTCTCAATGGAAAACTTGAAGACGAGATTTATATGGAACAACCTGAAGGCTATGTCCAATCAGGGAAAGAACATCTTGTATGCAAACTGAAAAAGTCTCTTTATGGCTTAAAACAGTCTCCAAGATGTTGGAATACAACCCTCACTGAGTTTCTGGAATCCATCAAGTTCAAGCAAAATGATGCAGATCCATGTGTCTTTATTCAAATAGAAGGAAAGGATGTCACAATTGTTGCTGTATATGTGGATGATTTGATTATCATTACACAAGGTATTGACAAGATGAATGAAGTGAAGAGAAGTTTGATGGCACAATTCAAGATGAAAGACTTGGGAAAGATTCACTACTGTTTGGGAATCAGTATTGAACATGACTATAGCAACAAGTGCATCTGGATGCATCAGAAACAATACATCCTTGACATGATTAAGAAGTTTGGGCTTACTCAGGCCAAGACTGTTGCCACTCCTGCTGATGTCTCTGTACAGCTGAAGAAAGATGACGGAGTCAGCAAAGAGGTTAATTCTACCCTTTACCAGTCCATGGTTGGAAGTCTCCTTTATGCAGCAATTGCAACACGTCCAGATATTGCTCAAGCAGTGGGAGCAGTGTCAAAGTTCTGCTCAAAGCCTAGTGAAGCCCACTTGACTGCTGTTAAACGCATTCTGAGGTACTTAAAGGGAACAGCAAATATTTCACTCAAGTTTGAGAAATCAATTGAAGGAGACTTGATCGGATTTTCAGATGCAGACTGGGCTGGAGACCAGGATGATCGTCACTCCACAACTGGAAACTTGTTCCTCATGGCAGGGGGACCAGTTAGTTGGCTCAGTAAGAAACAGGCAATTGTGGCCCTATCTACATCTGAGGCAGAGTACGTAGCCCTCAGTGTTGCAACACAAGAAGCTGTTTGGCTTAGAAGACTGCTGGTTGACTTGAAAGGAAACTCAGTTGGTCCAACTGTTATGATGGAGGACAACCAAGGAACGATAGCCATGGCAAGAAATCCTGTGTCACATGCCAGGACCAAGCACATTGACATTCACTACCACTATGTGCGTGAAGCTGTTCAGAAGAAAGTCATCAGCTTGAACTACTGCCCAAGTGAAAATATGACTGCTGACATTCTCACCAAACCATTGGCTCGAGGACGTTTTGAATCTCTTCGCTCTTCGATGGGAATGGATACTTGTGAATTAAGTGGGAGTGTTAAACAGTGATGTAATTCAGTGATGTAATTAACAAGTATTTCATGCACACATTCCATCAACCACATGTGATTTTATGCAGCTGACTTGTAACTCTAGAATTTTCTTGTGTGTCACATGTTGTTAAGCATATATCAGTGATTCATTCTATTAATTATTGTTTGAAGTGAATTGGCTCTGCTAACAATACCTGGGTAAACAAAAGATTTGTGAGAGGATAATTATTATTTATGTAAAACTAGGAATCATATAGATGATACTGGACAGAAAGAAAGGGTTATTTAGAGAATGAGGTGAGGACACAACATGAGATGATTCTAGATATCATAAACACACGTATACTATCTATCTTACTATCTCTATATCTTCCTGTTCCTTCCTCTCTTTGTGCCTACTCTCAGGAGCTTCTGTCCTAGGGTATAGCCTCCTATAAAGTCTCGCGAGCCAGACCCTTACCCCGCCCCTTGCTCCACACGCTCTCGCACAAATGGGTCTGGGAAAGGGTCTGGACAAACTGGGTGCTTCTATAATTATTATAATGTGTAAATCTTACAGTATTCTTATAGTATATTACAGTAATCTTATTTTATATTCAGTAATCTTATTATATATTACAAATGACGTAATGTCGAGAATTTACACCTTTGGATCTAGCCTATTAGCTAAGTTAGCTACCACCGTCAACCTCTACCGCTCTTGCCAAAACATAGGCCGGAGAAAATATCCTGGGAGGGGCGGAGGTTATACCTAGGATATTAACTCTGGGGTGGGGGGTGGGGCTCATATCCTCCTCCGGGCGAGCTCCCACCCTGGGGAGGCCATACCCTGTGAGACACCGGATTGATTTTTTTCTGACACCCCGGTGGGCAAAAATTTGTCTGGGGAGAAGAACCTGGGGAACCACTATCATAGGTGAGTCTTCAGAAAGTTCAGAATTGTCCAACAACGATCATTTCTGTTCATTTTAACTGACATAAGACTTATTATGGTTGATCTGGATGCATTTTTGTGTCTCCTATCAAATTTAAATTCAGCCTCGCAGTCTCTATTGCATGTGTACTTATTCATTTTTATTGTAGCTAGCTATGGCTCTAGTTATAGAGATACTGTTAGAGATTCTTAATGCATGGAAATACATTTGGTACTGGGCCCAATTCCTGGAAACTTTCTTATTAAAATGGCAACTTCTCTTGGCCTTCTTGGTCCTAGGTGGCTCAGTAACAGCCATATTAATTAAGGCAAAGAAAGATTAGCATACAACTAGCACAAAGGAAAGCTGAACAGCAGCAAAGAAAACCTTCAAAACAATAGCATCTCACTGGCAAGCAAAAAAAGTAACTAGCAACGAAGAAATACCGCTGGATAAAATGCTGGCATGGTGAGCATAACATAATTATTAGCAGCTATTATATTATTAATTGTGAAGGTCCCAAGTTAAAATCAAACGACCCACACCAATAATGAAATTGGGATTATTGGCCTAAATTAAACTTTGATCATTAAACTTAAAGTCTAGCAAAGGAGATCCCATCAGATTATGTAGTTTTCAGAATATTACAATTGAAGTGGAAGGTGTCAAGATTAAACACTCTTAATTACTATAACTAAAATAACTGTTTACATTGTTGTGTAATCTGACTGCTGTACTCCAGGGAACTGGGTGGCAATCATGTTTATTTTTTACGATTTCTTTTTTCCCTCCTTTTCTGAAGAGACTGGTGCTCTTTAGCTGCCTCAGAAGTAACTGGTCCCAAATCACAGGGTACCACCAAGTTTTGTGGTTGAATAACTTGAGGAGGTGGGAGCCAGGGGAGTCGTCTATTCACAGGAATGTATTTATCATACATATCGCTCAAATGAGCCACCTTTTCTTTATTCAGTTTAAGGGGGGAGTAGCATTCAAGAGATAAAAGCAAATCACTAGCCAAACCAATCTCCCTTAACTTGGTACAATCAGTATGGTACGATCCTGTGTATTGCCTTTCCCGAAACATAAGCTTGGACTGTCCATCCAGAGAACGCTTAATTCGAAAATCATGGTAAGTTTTAATTCCATCAAAGGAAAGATAGATACTTGACAAATAGTCCCTCCACCTAAATATTGATGCATTATCAGAGACCAGGCATAGAGCATAACGCTCTACTAGCCCAGCCAATTCCTGTACAGTGAATACATCATGACAGTTAAAGGTGTTCCCAATTTTAGAGAAAAGGATATCAGGAGA
The DNA here is from genome assembly GCA_964016965.1 of Diacarnus erythraeanus. NCBI lineage: Eukaryota > Metazoa > Porifera > Demospongiae > Poecilosclerida > Podospongiidae > Diacarnus > Diacarnus erythraeanus. The sequence continues at coordinate 245,783 of OZ024674.1, forward strand.
AAATTTTGAGTGTCCAGGTATCAAGAACAGAATCCATACTTGTTTGAATTTATTCTTTCTCACTAATTCCATAGCCCAAGACAAAAGATAATAGTTTTTATTAGTGCCAGCATTGTCAGCAACCAAGGTCAAACCACTGATCCATGATGGCAACTGATGCACATAGCGATCCAGAAATGAGATTGTTGTATCGGCAGACTTTGGACCAGATGCACGCTCATCACATATAAATACAGTACTGAAATCATGATGGTCACTGCGATGATCCACAATTCCAAATACATTGCATGTTAATTTCATCTTGTAATAAGCACCTGGTTGGGGACTATAACCCCAATGAGGCAGGTTCTTATTTTGTTGGTAATCAAAAGATATTACTACACTGAAATTCCTTTTTAGGCTGGCCAGCTGTTCTACTTCTTCAGCAGTAAGTGAGGCAGGATCCTGTTTAGTTAGTTGTACAATAAGTTTCCATGTTTCTGAGCACTCCTTGATAATAGTGCGATAGTGATCCAAAACATTTTGAGCATCTTCTTTGTGTTCATGTAATAACTGATCATAGCTACTTGCAAGAGAATAGTTGGCATCCACCTCTGTTTCTGATGCATTACCAGATTCACGCAACCTGTTTCCTATCTGGCGATACCGCTTAGCTTGTTCTTTGTACTCCACACACAAATCACAATAATCAAGTTTTTGTGGCGAGATAGAAGTTTTAGGCCTATTTTCTTTCAACCATGATAAAGCAGTGGCACTAGAACAAGTCCCCTTACCTAGCTTCTCTTGAACACTGTTAAAAGTGGCAACTACAGAACGTTGGCACATTTCAGAAAAATTTTTGCATGACTTTTTAGGCTTATCAAAGCGGGTAAACACAGAGTCGAAATAGAACTGAGGGCCATAGCTTTCAGCTTGGCGGCCATTGGGCTGTGATTGTAAGTCTACGAATGTTAAAAACGCTTCCTTCACCTCTTCCTTACCATTATTCGATTTTTTTCCACATAATCCATGGACACCAACTGGGTTATTAACTTGAACCAGAGTATCATCACTGATTGAACTCCACCACTTTTTAAAGGCTAGTGCTATTTCACCTGGCATTATAACCCTTGATTCAAGTTTCTTGGTACTCACTTCTCCTTTAGTCATAGGTACAGTGGGCATTTGGCTTGTTGTAACTTTGACACAGTGAAGCCTAGACAGTCTTTGTTTCCCAACACCCAGGTAATATCTAATGCACTCCTGGCAGAATATATAGTTACCTCTCACATCATACACATTTGAAAGTAGCCATGCATTTTGTGCCGATACATCCCTATAAGAATCAATACTTTTTCTTTTTTTAGGAGGATGTAATTTTCTCTTCTTGAGTGCACTTCCACTATGCTTCATACTCTTAAAGGTATCAGCTACCTCCCTAAGACTTACATGGCAAACTCCACACTTAGGTGCGTCTGTACGTGGCGCTGGCTCTTCAATAGCAGGGGCCACAACACAATCCTTCATCATTGGTCGCTTTCTCTTGCCTAACATATAATTTTTCTTAACAATCTGCCGTCGGCATTGCTGAGATGATAGGCTGCTCACAGAGACATCACTAGAGAATGACTCCGGGCTAATAAACCCATTGCTATTCCCAGGATCAGAAGCAGAAAACACGGTAGTGCTGAGGGCAGAAGTTGCAGAGACAACATCAAATGAACAAGTGTCCATTTTAGCCACTTAACACAAGAGTAAAATTTAAATCACTCGGTTAAATGAAACAGTAAAATTAAAATGCGATTTTCGCGAAAAGTTAAATTATGCGGGTCGTTTGATTTTAACTTGGGATCTTCACAATTATTACTATACAGTCTGTTCTCTCTAATAGTCCACTTCCCTAATAGTCCATTCTCTCTAATAGTCCACTTCCCTAATAGTCCACTTCCCTAATAGTCCATTCTCTCTAATAGTCCACTTCCCTAATAGTCCACTTCCCTAATAGTCCATTCTCTATAATAGTCCACCCTGACCAGCCTGACCCACTTTTCATCATGCTTGCATGATGCCATGTCAGTGCATGCTGGTAGCTGCATGCGGATAACTCTCTTATCATTATTATTATTATTATTATTGTTGTTGTTGTTGTTGTTGTTGTTGTTGTTGTTAACAACCGCCTTAAAATTATGGAATGGATGTTGCAATTAAAATTATGTGAGGGATGCTACAACTGCCCATATGGTGTGCATGTGTTGGATTATGAACAGCTGTTGACTTAGTGAGCCATATGAAGTGGCACACCAATAAGTGGTATGTCATAATATTGCAGATTATTATTATTATTATTATTATTATTATTATTATTATTATTATTATTATTATTATTATTATTATTATTATTATTATTATTATTATTATTATTATTATTATTATTATTATTATTATTATTATTATTATTATTATTATTATTATTATTATTATTATTATTATTATTATTATTATTATTATTATTATTATTATTATTATTATTATTATTATTATTATTATTATTATTATTATTATTATTATTATTATTATTATTATTATTATTATTATTATTATTATTATTATTATTATTATTATTATTATTATTATTATTATTATTATTATTATTATTATTATTATTATTATTATTATTATTATTATTAACAATCACCTTAATAATTATGGAATAAATGCTGCAATTAAAATATGCAAGAGATGCTACAACTGCCCATATGGTGTGCATGTGTTGGATTATGAACAGCTGTTAACCTAGTGAGCCATTATGAAGTGGAACACCAATAAGCTTGATACTGCAGCTTATGTTAACTACATAAAAATTATATAGGGTTAAAATTGATGACATTTTCATGCCTGAAAGAATTTTAAGGATCAAAAGAAATTACATACATGTCAAAGATCAAAACATGTATCCAAACGTAAAGTATATTTATTCATTTGATTGCATATATGATGTAGGCTAGGTATTAAGACTGGGGTACTGGTGTTGAGATTTAAGCAGCTGTGTCCTTGTTTCAGATGGAAGTATAGGAAGTAACAGACTCCTATGTTGTTGGAAAGAGAAGGTGGCTACAGTTTAAACCACATGACCATTCCTTATTGAATGGCTGCAGTCTGCTGGAACTAACTTCACATTAGTGGCAATCATTCACTGTTGTATTAGTTAACTAAAACTAAAACTAAAATGGATAATAGTTCAGTAATTTCTTCACTACTAAAACTAAACTAAACTGTAGTTCACTTACTTGCCAAAACTATAACTAAACTATTTACATCATATTGCACCAAAAACTAAACTAAAACTAATGAGAGCAGAGGTTGAATCTAATATTAGTTGAGCACACCTCCAGCTGATAATTATTGTATTAATGTTTGTAGTTAACAAGCAGCATTCATCCCATGGAAGCAAAAAATTACATTTCCAACTAACTTAAACTATGATTGTATAAGTCGATTGCCCCAAAATAGCTACCATGGTCTTGCAACTAACTAGAACTAAACTAATGCTAGGCTCTTGTAACTTACTAAAACTAAACTAAAAGAAATACCAGTCTCTTGTAACTAACTAAAACTAAACTAAAAGAAATACCAGGCTCTTGTAACTAACTAAAACTATACTAAAATGTTGTAAGATTCCAATAACTAACTGAAAACTAACTAATAGTCCAAAACTACTAACTAAACAACAATACAATCATTATGACTCAGTTGTCCCTAACAAAGAAGAAAGAGACTACACAGGCTAGAGTCCAGCTCCTCCAACATTTTGGTGATAGACTAACTAGTAAAAATAGTATTTAATCATTCTTTAATGTTCATTCATTCATTGTTGCAGAATATTAATCTTCATCAAACACGCTTATCGTTTTACCATAATAATAACAATAACAGCAACAATAGCTGTTGCTATAATTAAAAGCAAAGCTACCTAATCCTAATGCAATCCAAAGTCTTATTTAATTAAATTTATCTTTGAAGCATTTTAAAATGCAATGATCTTCAAAGTTCAATATACTAACCCCCTCCTCCCTCAAAGAAGTTCTAGAGTAAGATTAATGCCAGTTGATAACTACAAATATCATTAAAGATACTGTACAAGGCTTATTATTTGCCCTGTAAATCTATTTTTACTAAGTCGGAGTGAGTCAAAGGACGAGCTGGCATAAAGTAAGTCTGGGGAATCATAGATATACGAGATATTATACTCTACGTATATCTATGGGGGAATTACCCGGGGAACCATCAGTAAAGATGGATGGCTGTTACTCTTTGCGGGTGAAATGGAGGGTATTGCTGGTGCTAGTCTTCATTCAGAGTATTGGCCAAGTTGCTTCAGGTAGTTTGAGATTATGAATGCTAGTAGAGAATGTTGTCTTGTTACTAAGTTGAAACATATGGTTCCATTAGCTTGTTGTCCACCACAGTTTATTTTATAGCATAGCTTTTTATTATCTTATTCCTTATTAGAAGAAACTTCTCTGGTATCACTAACATCTAATGTGACCCTTAACCTTAATGGCACTATTCCTCCTGGAAAAGTAAAGTTTACCTGTCGGGCTATAAACGTGTCTTCTATAACATGGTCTTTCGATGACAAGCTTATCACCACCTACAATGCCTCTGGTAATTCCCAGAACAGATCAGAGAAGATAGAGTCATTGTATCCTCATGTAAGTGTGGTGATATCCAGTGTGGAGCGAAGTAATCTCAGCAAAGACAGTTTCGATATTGTCTCCAATTTAACAGTTAGTTCAACATTATTAGCCGATGTTTCTAGCATAGAGTGTGGCAGTGGAGGAGCAAGAGATAGGATCTTCAATGTCTTGTCACCTAATCCAGCTGAAGTAATGCTTTCTGAAGATTCATCTATCAACTTGACTTCCAATTTCTCTCATCTCCATGGAGATATTTGTTCCGAGAATATCCAGTTTACATGTGATGCTGAGAATCTAGACTATTTGGAGTGGTTTTTCAATGATTACAGTTTAATAAAGTATTCATATTCTAAAGGAGATGTGTTTCCACTTAATTTGTGTAATAATTCAGCGGATAATCATCACTTGGACAGTTTATGCAAAAATGCAAGTTTTTTCTTCAACAGTGCTACAGAAAGTAGTAGGAGTGATAATCGTTATAACTTTCTCTCCACGCTCACTTTCCAGGAAGATTACATCTCCAGTAACAGCATCAGAGCTGTCCAATGTGGGAGTGATGAAATTAAAGATAGAATCTTTACCAATTTCACTGTCTTCTGCAAAGAAACTAAACCTTCTTACAGAGTGGAAACATGTGATCAAACTCATTTAAAGTATATTTCTAAATTTTGTCTTGGCAATGCCTCAGTACCGTGTGATACACTCTGGAAGTACCGAAACAAGGTGATGTGTGTGTATTTCCATGTATGGTCAGTCAGTTAAGTGTCATTGTTCTTCTGTAGTGTTTTTGGATAGCACCACTGCTATTAGTTCTCATCATTGCTGTGATAGCAGTAGTTACCTTCCACGTTTGCTGTTGCTGCTGCCACTTCAACAGATGTTGTCCTTGTTATGAGCAGAAATGGTGGATTGAAGGTAATGTTAAAGCCTGTTAATGTCTCTTTATGGGCACTTGTCACCTGAAGAAAGCTCAATTTCTAGACCACACCATCTGTCAATAGCATAAGGGAAGTTTGTGTATGTCACTGCCCAAGTCAAAGGCTGTACCATTTTTAGGTACATTTTAAATGACTTGGCCATTAATAACCACATGAAACAGAACATATCACCAAAAGGTTAAAATATTTCTCTCCAGTGGTGTATCCAAGAGAGAGGGTTCTGATGGGATAGCTAACCACGCCTTTCTTGTAAAACCACAATTTAAATAATGAAGCCTATTCGCAGATCTTCAATATACCACCACATGCTCAATAACACTTTCTCTGTAATGACAATATACCACCACATGCTCAATAACACTTTCTCTGTAATGACTCTATCACTGTTTCTTGTAATGGTGTTAGCTATGGTGCTAAGTCTAAGGAGGCAAGGAAGGTGGGAGGAGTTTAACAGAACCTAACTAACTACACCTGGATCTCTCTGGTTTTTGAACTCCTAGCATTGATGGCTTTATATTGTGTGGCTACTGTGTTATTGTTATTAGATCATGACTCGGGGCAATACAGAAGGTATATACCATCACGGAAACCAAGTAAGTTCTTCCTTGTGCTATAGCTATGTAGTTGGTATGAAAAACAAGGTTCACACTATTATAGAGGTAACACATGTGTGTAGTTAGTATCTAATTAAAAGGAAAAGACTACTAGAGGTGTCACTCATATGTGGCTGGTGTGTGTGTAGGGGTTCAATATCTATGACTGAGTTATGAGATGAAGTAGATTCAGATATTCATAACTTAGCTACATTAGCTGCCAAAGTCTATTTCATGGACAAGACTTACCCAGACCAACCACACCCCAAATGATGTATTTTAGTGAAAATGTATATTATTATGGGCGTGGTTCCAATGTTACATTTTGAACACTGTGTTTTGTAATGAAACAACAAGTAGAAATGTGATTAAATCAACTGAGTGACTTAGTGGTGTAGTGTAAACTAGCTGCCAGCTAGCTGTGGACATAACAGTAGCTTTTCGAGACAGAGTGATAAATCCGGGACTCTCCTGGAGGATCTGAGATAGTTGACAGCTATGTTACTTACCCATGGCCACACACATCTATACACAACCTCTACTCATACCTCTACACATACCTCTACACATATCGCTACACATACTTTAACTATGAATACTATATAGTACCAATGAACCATTATCACAACATTTTACCTAACACACTTCCTGTTGATAAAGGTAAATACAGTATACACGTAGTCATGGTAATATAGTAGTACATGATGTTGTATGATGTCATTAATCAGTATCACTGGTTACCAGCAGATGGTGTGGATGGTTGGTTGACCATTGGTGTGGTTAGTGGCTGGCTAGAATAGCTGGTGGTGTGTAGAACTAACTTTTGTCTTATTGAATATCCTTTATGTAGGAAGAAGATCAAAGGATTATGTGAAGCTAGATGATGATAATTCTCCAAATCCTAGTGTTTCCAGTGACAACAGTATAAAAATGAAGAAGATGAAGTCAGCTCGAGATGAAGAACGTGTTCAACAAGATGCTGAGGAAGAAGGTTAATGTCTAATAATTACAGAATGGCTCAGACCACAAAGTGGTTGCCAGCTAATTATAAGAAAGAATGTGATGTAGAACATGTCAAGGTGTATGGCCTAATTTCTTAACTCTGACAACTAGTATTTGTAGTAATTTCTCTCCAGATATTGAAAAATATGGTCATCCATGATGTCACACTCTTCCATAAAAGCTCCTGCACATGCTCAGTCTGTGGCCTTTGAATAGTGAGCTTTCAACACCCCCAATAGGCACTGTCTATAGACAGGCACTGGGAGGGTAGTAATATGGGTGGGACGTTGATATGTTCTACATCACATTCTTCTTACAATCCAGTATAGCTGGCAACCACTTCGTGGTCTGAGCCATTCTGTAATTATAATTCAGAATGCTCTGTCTCACATATCAACGTGATTTTGTAGCTATGTATTTGTTTGTGGTTGGCAGCTTAGATAGTACAGTAGCGCCAAAAGTGCTCCTTCTTTCAGTTTTACCAGGCGGTTTTTGATGGTATGCTTAAAATTTCATGTTCAAATCCCACCATCCAAAGCAGTTCTTGACCAATCAATGGTGTCAAGCATATTTACAGTGCTCCATACCACCCAGCCTCAAATGGGTTGGCGGAGAGGTTTGTTAGAACATTCAAACAAGCTATGAAAGCAGCAGAAGCACAACCCTTATCAGTGAGGGCAAAACTGGAAAACTTTCTTCTTGGTTATCGTTCAACACCACATGCAACCACTGGTCGAACTCCAGCATCACTGTTCCTACAGAGGGATCTTCGAACACGACTACACTTGCTCAGACCTTCCTGTGAAGAACAAGTTGTGGATCATCAAGCTGCACAGAAAAAGTATCATGACCAGCACTCTCGTACCCGTGAGTTAGTTGTAGGACAATCCATAATGGCTAAGAATTTTGCTACTGGAGATAAGTGGGTTCCAGGGGTTATCATTCAGAGACAGAGTCCCTTGTCTTACACAGTTCAAACAGACACAGGTCTCCAGTGGAAGAGACATATTGACCACTTAAGGGACCACACAGTCAGTGTATCTACAGCTGCTGATGATGTAACATCTACAGATGACCTGGACCCTCCAGATTTGCTGGAGCAAGATGAAAATTCCCCTGTAATCTCAGAACAAGATCAGCCAACTGCTATCTCAGGTGACACTACAGTGCCTCAAAATGAGTCTCCATCAGCTGCAACTGAGTCCCTACAACCAAATCCTCCTCAGAGACGATACCTAATTCGGAATCGAGTAAAAACAGACTTCTATGGCTACAAAACTATGTAACATTGTCACTACGTTTATTTTGTTGGGGAGGAGTATAGTGTATTCTGCTATATTAGTCACCCTTAACCTTTATTGCACATGCACTGCATGTGTGTACTTACTGTAGTCAATGAACATGTGTGTAACTGTTAATCATGTAGCTGTTAATTAATTATTGTAAAATGTAGTTGTACTATAGCTACAGTATTATAATGATCGTGTATCGTTGTGTGTGCTATCTTTATTATTATTGATCTTCATAATTACAATAGCGTGTGTGAGAAGTGAAGCTCAATAAATTGTTGAAAGAAATACTATGGGATTCTAAGCAGCCTTTAAATGCCATTAGCTATGAAGTCAACAATGCTAATAGTATCAAGGTGACGAGTGACTATACTACCAGTACTAGGCTCATATATACTGACCAGTATTGTAAGAAGCTTGACCTTGTCACCCCTTTCATTGGATTCATCACATAATAAATTGTAAGGTGACACTTGTAACAAGGATAAAAGAGGCTTTTTTAAAAATGGATCAATAACATCACAAATGATGGCTTTAGTTTTAGTGTGTTTAGAAGAAAAGGCAGCTGCTATCTTTGAATCAGGAAATATGGATGTAAAAAGATCTGACAGATGATTAGCAGCTTGGAATGGTAAATTGTGCCATCATAATTTCTGCTGATATCACTTTAGAGACTTTGGAAAGGCTAGCATTTTTGCTAGACTCACTCATTTGCTCTTGATATAGCATGCCTTCACAGTGGCGTTGGATATCTCTAAAGCCACAGTAAGCAACAGAGAAGTGCTTTGAGCACAATTGGCAATAAGCATGTTTGTTCCCTTTAGAACTTGCTGTTATGAACTTTGGCAATTTCTAGCTCTTCTTGAATCTTTCAGGGCCCCTGTCTTCTCCACTCTAGCTTTTTAAGCTTGGCTTGGGCCTGGGCAAGAAGCAAATTCTTCCTCACAGTCACTGTTATCAGACATAGCTTGCTTTGAGGATTTATCACATGGCTTAGCTATCTGGATCATGTGATCACATGCATGCATGACATGATATAACCATGTGATGCAGGTTAGAAATGCTGTAGCTCTAGCTGGTGCGGCCAGTAGCTAAATATACCAAATATGCAAGCTGCAAATTTCAATCAGTGCTCTATGTCAGAGGTCACTTTTTTGCTTATTTTGTGTCACATTTGCTTACTTGTTTATTGACCTTGACTTTTGCTAATAAACATGCGACAATGCTTATACTTGGAGGCACTGTTGACAACGCTGTTTCTTTGAGAGCTCAGGGGTCATCAGCACTGGATTCCATCCATGGAAATTGCTATAAACATGATGCACCTACATTATTTGATTCTCAACCATTATAAAAACAAAAGAGGCAACACTCTTAAGTAACTCATATTTTATTGGACTATTATAAATATGTATTAACTGAAAATGATAGAGAACAAACACACACAGTGCAAGTTCTATGAAAGAATTCACTAACAGAAGAGAAAATAAATGCTAACATTCACCAGAAATTTTTAATCCTTCTTGGGTTTCAGTGGCAAGCATCATCTTTTTCTTTCAACTTTAGAGATAATATCATCTCTTTGTGAAACAGCGCTACTATAAGCTAATGGAGAAACTCGTCCTGTAACCAACCACTATAGTTCAAAGTACAAGAAGAAATAATTATTATTCTGTCCAGCAGAGGCAAAGTGATCAGCTCTATATTGATATGATAACTTATTATATGTAGTGGCAGACATAAAATTTTGAATGGAGATTGCAAATATGCACCAACACTCTGAATGAATAGACCTGCCACTCAATTTAACCTCAATAAATACAACTCACAGTAAATATTGAATCGCAGGGATCTCTATAGGGATGTAAATTGGGTTTTCTCTGTTGAATTCCTTTCCTTGTACATCTTACATTAAGGCCATCAAAAGAAAGAATTTAACTGTCTCACAAAACTGTGTCTCTGAGGTGTCCATCTCATAAAATTTTAATGCTGATGATAAGGAAGAACTGAGAAATCTATAGGGATGGGGTGGAATGGGTCAAGTGCACTCTAGATATGGCTTCCTTTGGTACAAAAGTCAGTACAGGAGTACATAATTAAAACAGTTGTTTCTAGAAATGCACGCCAAGATAGCCCTGGTTTTGTTCATTAACCCTAGTTCTCTAACTCTAGTTCACTAACCCTGCCCTGGCTTACCCCTGGCACACTAACCCTGGCTCACTAACCATGATTCTCTAAATCCAGTTCTCCAGTTGCATTAAGAACCTCCATTATGCTTCAGAAAGACCCCCTCTGCTTGAGAACCAGCCCCTGTTGCAAGTCAGTAGGACCCCCTCAGCTTGAAAAGTCAACCCTCTGCTTGAAAACAACCCCCAGTTACATGTCAGGAGACCCCTCTTTTTGAAAACCCAACCCCCTGTTGCACTTCAGAAGGACCTTCTCTGCCTGAAAAGCCACCCCCTCTAAGAGAGTATATGAGTATATAGGGGGGGGCTAGTATATGATCGCACTCAGGCCCACTGTCCTAAGGATGGTCATTATTGACCTGTAAAGACCCAAGTGGCTGACAACAGTCCAAAGGGGAGGCAGTTGAACTGATATGCCACTAGAATTGTAGCAGGCACCTCTGACTAGGTGCCATGGGGACCATGAAGTATGCATCCTTCAGGCCGATTTTTGTCATCCAGTCTCTTGGTTTGAAGATATCTTAACATGTGGATGCTCTCCATTTTGAAGTGTACTGTCTCCACAAATGAGTTCAGCCCCTTTAGGTTGATTATGGGTCTTTTCCTTGGGAATATAAGCTTTTGGCTGCCTGTTCCCTGGGGACTGGTGATATTGCCTTTTTTCCCATCAATTCTTTTATCTCTGCTGTAAGGTTCTCTGTCTCCTATTGGGAGAAGATCAACTCCTTTGGAGTGTGGAATTGGACAGGCTGGCTGGTTAGGTCTATTGTATATCAGTTTATTACCCAGGGGTCCTGAGTTATGACCCTTCAGTTGCATGTAAACAGGTGTAATTACCCTGCAATAGGAGTGTGATTAGCCATGTTTTTATGGCCATTTGGATCAGACTTTGTATGACCTGGCTTTGCATATAGTTTGGTTTGATTTTTATTATGGACTTTACTAGAGGAAGCTATCTTCCCCTTATAGTGTACTAGGTTTTTTTCTGAGTGTCTAAGTTCCTGTTCTAGTTTCGGTATGGGTGGTTTCTCTGATAACCCCATCCCCTGCAATTTTCATATTCTGGAGTGCATTCTTCCTCCTCTCCCTACTGACATGCACTGATGCATTTCCCAGCAACTTTGATGTAGTCTGTGCTGCCTCTAGTGCTGTCTTCTGGGTGAGCTCACCTTTGGCAGCTTCCTCCATCAGGGGGCCCACAACATCCAGCAACATTGCTTGGTGCTTAGCAAGGTGCTTGTCATGAGACTTTGTCTCTGCAGAAAGCCTATCCTTGATTACTTTGTCCATGTTAGGACAGGCAGTGGCTGGGGTGTTGGGAACATACCTGTCCCTCCACTGTCTCTTAGCTTGGTTAGGGACAGCAGAAGAGAAGTAAACAGAAAGGAACTTTTTCTGTTTCATCAGAGACCTTAGATAGCCCGATTCCCTTCCCTTCGGGAGCATCAGGCTCATTATCCCATTCTAGCATGACACCGGGTAGTCATTGATCAACTCGGTTAGCCCATAGGTCAGAGTGTGTGGCTCCTGGGCTGGGGATAAAGTGGCTGGTTGAGTGCTTTGCACTCTAGGCTTAGGTGTTGACAACTCCCACAATGAGTACTTTGCACCTCTGTGTGAGAGTCACTCTGTGCCTTGTGTTTGGGAATCTGTTCCATGTGCACTTTCTGTGGACTTGTATGTTTTCTTGTTCTCAATCTCCATCTCTATGTTGTCTTCATACACTGGAGATGCCATCTTTCATTGTCGAGCTTATAAGGTAAACTTCTAGCGAAGAAAAACAACAGGTAATACTAGCAAAAAGGCAGTTTTCAGTCTAGCAAGATAGAAAAAAGGTCACAGACTGAACATGTGCAGGAGCTTTTATGAAAGAGTGTGACATCATGGATGACCGTATTTTTCAATTATCTGGAGAGAAAATTAATGAATCAGGTGAAGCCTCTGGTGTGAATGATGTCACAATAAACTTTGATCCATGAATTTTTGGCCGCCCTGTAAATGTATTTTTACCAAGTCCCTGGAGGGGTCAAAGAACAATTATCCCTTAAGAATAATATTGTGAGCAAAATTCATGGTAACATCATTCACACGATCAGCTTCATATAACAGTGTGATTCAAAATTAATATTAAACACTAGCTGTCAGAGTTAAGAAACTAGGCCATACACATTGATATGTGAGACAGAGTATAATTCCAGAAAATTGATCACTAAAATCTCTTCATGTCTTTTAGATGTAGCAAGGGAACTGTTTGATAATTTCTTTGAGGAATCTAAGTATAAACCATTGAGAGCATGTGAGCAGCCAGCCTTTGATCAAGGTCAGTTTCTAATGGCAGCATACTCATTGAATAGTGGCAAACTACAAATGTTTTGTAGGATCCAGATTGCAGAAGTATTGGTGTAAGGGATATAAAGGTTCTCGGGCTAAACATTTTTGCTGTTGGTGGTATTGCTGGTGTTGCTGGTTTTATGAGCAAGTAATGTCTGTTGTACTGGTAACACAGGTAAGGCTACATAGCATGACATTCCTGAGACCACACTTGAATTTTTTGTAATAAGTAATTTTTTTTGTTGACTATTTTTGGTTCTTATAGACTTGTCTTTTTTGTTATTATTGACTTGCTGTTATTGTTGACTTGTTTTTGTTTCTTTGTTGATTTTTTTTGTTGTTGTTGACTTTGCTGTGTATAGGCTCCTCTTTCAAAGAAGTGTGTAATTCCATTGGGTGAGTCCAGTACTCTGAGAGCACTTAATAACATGATGAAACATATTCAAGAGGCTAAGGTAATTTATAAGGGTTCAAAGTACATATAAAGCATTATTATTGATCTCTCCTCTTCCAGCATCCTTACATCCAGCCCATCTTAGAGATATCCTTCATTCGTGACCACGTGTTTGTAGTACAGCCTTTCAGAAAGAAAGGATCAATACGGGATGAATTAATGGTAAAAGATGGCTATATAGGGGAACCTCTCTCATCTGGACACCTTAGGACAATACTTAGGGAGTGTTTTTTTAGGGGTGGAACTCTAGAAATATCCTACTATTCAGGGTTTGTTAGAGGGGGTTGTTTTAGAGAGTTCCACGTATAACATGTTTTAAAAGGATGTGTGCTATCTGTAGGGAAGTAACCCAAACTTGGACTGGGCAATGAAATATGACAAATGTCAGGGTGGAAAAATCTTGAAGCCTTCTAGAATAAGATCATATGGTGCACAGATCCTACAGGTCAGTGAACTAACTCTCTCTACAGTTCCCTGTGTTTAGTACTGTTATAACTAACAGGCAATAGACTATCTCTATTTCCTGGGTCTCCCCTGCCTGGGGCACGTCCACATTGGAAATATATTGGTGAAAGATGAAGACTGCTGTTTATTAGCAGGCTATGAGAATACATTGCTAGGATACAGGTCACGCCTCTACAGAGCCATTCAAGAAAGAGGCTACAAAGAAGCAATTGATATTATTATGTTTGGTGAGTAAGTGAGATTAGAGATAAGCAGTGTTCTCTCTAAGGGAGTAGTGGTGGTGAGGTGGAGTTTCCCACTCACACTTATATCAGGAATGTCTATTAAAGACACAGGAACCCATTATGCCTTAACTATTCCTAGAAGAACATAGAGTGTCACTTGAGAGGATCATGAATTGTGACAGGTCATGTGATATATGAGATGGCCTGTGGCCATGGACTGAGTGACATATTCCCTGATCATGAGGACTATGCAATGATAGAAGACAGTGAAACAAAAGAAGCTATCCGGGCAATCTTCAGAATTAGTAAGATGAAGAAGAAGAAACACTTGGAACTGATGGAAGAGGTATTCCTATGAAGATGCATAATAATAATAATAATAATAATAATAATAATAATAATAATAATAATAATAATAATAATAATAATAATGTTGAAGGTTCAGGAATTGGATTTCTTTAAGAATACATCAGAATGTTGTGTGAGTGTGGTAGCCATTGTGCATGGAACTATAATGTTCAATAAATACCTTCTTATAGCCAAGCAATGGACAACTGTCTCCTGACATCAGAGAGTTAATACTGACTAAAATAGCAGATTCCAGTGCTGCTAACACCAGGTAAGGTGTGGCTGGCTGTTGAACAGTGAATTTCTGACTCCGTATCATTATTATCATTGCAGTGGTACTACAGCCTGTGAAACAACCATGGATGGTACATGGAAAAGTGAAAATCTGACCTTTGGGGTTGGGCAAGCTCTACCAGACATTGGTAATTGTTGTGTTGCTTGTTAGCTGACAGTGTTTCATATTACTACTGTTGTGCAGGATATAGGAGGGACAGAAAGTGGTGTCAGATAGAGAACAAGGGATCCTCTGGTTCTATCCAGACTATAGTATGTGGATTATATTGTTACGGCTTCTTTACTGAATCTGATGCATCCTCTTATTATGTAGACTGAAGTTCCTAAAATGTGTCCAATTTTTGTTTCCACGCAAGAAAAAGTAATAGCATCATTATTCAGCATTCTTGTACCCTTCAAGGTAACATTAGACCTTATGCTGCAGTGTTCTTTCCAGTGTAATGGACCCTTGTGGACATTCACTGCATTCTCCCAGGGAGAACACTGCATTCTATGTTCCTCTTATTTATCACACAACATGTAGTTTCTGATGCCAGTAACTGACTTCAAATATAAGAAGGTGAATGGACACCACTTAGTATCCATGTTACAGCCTTACTCTGTGTGTGGTTCTCTCAGGGACATCATTCATGAGGTATAATTCACTAAAGCAGGTTTCTTATAGGCAGATTATAGATTAATGCACCTAGCATAGAGTAACACATGATTATCTTCACATTAACACTTGTGATATTCAGAGTAACATCAAGTAACACTTGATTTTTAATATAACACAGAATAATGCTTGTGATGATTGGGAAGTAAAGGCTACTTGGATTAATGGAAGGAATTTACCTACGAAACAGATTGCTAACTATGGCCACCAAATCCTTAAAGTGAGGAGATAATGGACAAACTGCTTTCTCACTGAACATGATTTTTCCTGACAGGCAACCCAGTTTCTCTATGACCTTGGTTTCCCTCCTCTGGGGCACATCCAGACGGGTAACATATTTGTGGATAGGGACACCTGCCGACTAGGGGGGTACGAGAACACATTGCTAGGATACAGGACACGTAACTATGACAAGTACAGAAATCACTTGGAGAGTATAGATGTCATTATGTTTGGTGAGGAGTGACTTTAAGAAGAAGTGTATCATTACTATAGCAATGTTACAGGTCATGTGATCTTTGAGATGTGTACAGGGAGGGAGATAAGCACTCTGACACCATCAGATAGAGATTACAGAGACATTATTGACAAACGTGTCAGGGAAGTTCTCAAATTTATATTTGCACAAGAAGATGATGAATTCATCCATGGAATCAACGAGGTGAAGAGTTATAAGTTAAGGTTCTGTGGTAAGGTAATAACTATAATAGCCACGAGTGAACTGTAGTTTCACATATTATCCTTATGTGGTCATGCATGGGTAAGCAATATCTACCCCACATAACCTCAATCAGTCTGCTTGTCTGGAACAGTAATAACCAAAGGGAGGTTTAGAGCACTGCAAGGTTCTCTGGCTCGCTGCTTAGGGATGGGCACATTATGTTCAACATTTTCCCTATTATGCTATGCTCATCTCCAATTTTCTACCTATTTACTATTATGCCCTCAAAGGTTACCCATTTTACTACAATTAGAAAATATTAAGTAATTCTTATATTGTAGAGATATAGCTGCTTCAACATAGTCTTCTAAACAAGTAAATTTGTGATTACTAAATGAACTGTTTAGCAGTGAAAATACTCTTTAGCTGCCCCAGATAAGGGCTGGATCAAGAATGCCTTTTTAGCAGTAGCAGATGTATGGGGTAAATGTTTTTCATTGCATGCATATCCACCAGTTCAGTACATCAATATCTGGACTAACATCTTGAATCTTTGGTAGATGGGTAACTTGTCTTTCAGTGAAGTTATTACTTGAGGGCTGTCAAGGAATAGAATCACCTTTAAGGAGTCAACACTGGAGGCTGATGGCTGCATTTCAAATGCTTTTGGTGGAGAGCAGCTTTAAAAACATTCAGTGGAGGCTTTGTGTTATCCCCATACTTAGCAAGAAAGTAATCTATTCCAGGTTTTACACAACTGATACCGTGCTATAACCACTGCTGCTGAATAACAGCACTTCCAGGAGCAAGACTTAGAGAGATAGCTTCCAAATTAGGATGATGCCCACATTGAACTACTGCTCCTAACTTACCGTAGATCT